>JAUZSU010187889.1:0-12227 GCA_034780255.1 Parotocinclus maculicauda
GTAGAATTTTGAGGAAAGAGATTAATTTAATACAATTTGGAATAAGGCTGTAACGTAACAAAATGTGGAAAAAGTGAGGCGCTGTGAATACTTTCCGGATGCACTGTATAACCACATGGGCAAGGGATTACTTTGGCAAACCTTTGTTAAGCACTACAATACAAAGTTACAGTCACAAATGTTCGGTCTCCTGTCATACAGCAAGACAACAACCCTTAGACACACAAGTAACTCTACTATGTGGAAGGACCTGACCCAAGCCGAGGACACCCACAAACATCCTAGAGTTGAAGCTGTTCTGTACAGAGGATATTGTGTATCCACTGATGTTTTGCAAAGTGCTATGCATATTATGTTGTATATTATGGCAATTTAGGTCATACTTATGCAGAATTCTAGAATATTCTATTCACAAACTCAAGCACCACTGTTTTTCTAAAACTCACCATACCGTACCACAGTAAAATAACAGTATAAAGGCAAAAACATTTTTTAAATATTTTTTTTATAGTTTTATCTTAATTAGGCTATATTAGATTAGATATTAGAAAAGTTCAACACAATGCATGCTAACTAGATCTAAAAGTAATTATTCAACAATTAAATTAATAATTAATTAATGCTCAACACCACCAAAGTGGTCCTCAAACTTACTGCATTCATCATCCTCAAAGTCATGACGAGCATAACAGTTGGGCACTACTGTGCGCAGAGAACGCAGCCATGGGAAATCAGTGACCATTGAGTAAGGTGCTCCATCTATTACTCCTAAAACAAAACCAAATTTACATTGATGTCATTCAGCGATGTATTCAAAGTAATACAGTCTTACAATCCAAGCAATTGTGGGTTAAGGGACCTTGCTCAGGGTTCCAACTATGGTAGAGGTGGGATTTGAACCCTGGACCTTTTAACCACTAGGCCACCACAGTCCCAAATAGACTGTGAACTAGTCAGGTAAATAAAAAATCCTTGTATACATGGGAAATGAAACCTCTGGAAAAGGTCAAACAAATATGGTTTTAATTTAAATACACATGAAGCGAACTACAAAATTTTGTAGTATCCAAAATTAAATCGCACCTTCTAATGTGTAGATATCTCGGCCCCATGGGTAATAGGGATACTTCTTAACATCCTCTTCTGTTCTTGATGCCTCCGGAAAAAAATCATGCTTTATTAATTCTCTGTTGGACAGAAAAAAAACAGTCAATAAGCGTCTACACATTTTTTGATGTCCATGCATAGATTCACTGCATAAGGTAAATATTTTAAATAATGTGCAGGTAATGATCAGACAATTGAGAGTCCTACTATTGCAAATAAACAACTGCTAAAAACTGTGATTCAACTACCTTATAAAAATACAGACAGCATGCCATAATAAGTGCATGTGCAGAGCTTCAAAATGCAAAGCTGACTATAAAAAAATGCAGGTAATGTTTTTCTCTCTGTTAGCCACAAAGTATTGTCTTGGAATGGAATATAGCATTAGCATGTTGGTACGCCAAATTAGATTCTAATACCTATCAAGTTAAGCACATTGTAATCATAGCTTGCAAATTCTGTTTGCGAATTAACTTTACATAACTCTGCAACGATCTTGCTAACCATGCAAGTCCCAACATTACCTAAACTTACTGACCTTTTTATTAGGTATATCTAGCTAGGTACACCTACTTAGTTGGAGTCCCTTCAAAGTGTGCTAAGAAAATTCCCCCCATACCATTACATCACCATTAGTCTAAACCATTGATAAGGCAAGATGGTTCCATGATTTCATGTTGTTTATGCCAAATTCTCGTTGTCTCGCTCGTTGAGCGGTTACTTAAGTTACTGTTGCCTTTCTATCAACTTGATAAAGTCAGCTGATTCTCTTCAGACCTCTGGCATCAACAAGGCATTTTCACCCAGAGAACTGCCACTCAGTCGATATTTTCTCTTCTTTCAACCATTTCTGTAAATCCTAGAGATATGATGTAAATCCAACAATGATGCAAAGTTTAAAGTCACTTAAAATGTTTTATACCCCAGGAAAATCACTTTTGCAGCATACAGTATGATGTTACCAAACTTTCTATGTGCATTTAACACACTGTTGAAGACAGTTGTGTCCCAAAGACAAAACTTGATAAAAATAAAAAAAAAACTAATTAAACGGCTGTTTGAAGCTACACACATTACATATTAAATTAACATTATTTATAAACACACAACATGATCAGTGTTATTGAAAGTTAATTAATAAGAAAAGTCATTTACTTTAGCCTACTACACAAGCTATCACAACAATCTACAGGGCGAGTCAAAAGCCACAGGACACCCTTTTATTTCATAAACAAAAATGGAAAATGTCATATCTGAATACCCCAACAAGTAATGGATGAGGGGGCCTAATTTTTAGGATTTAAAAAAAATGTTTACGATGTGGAACTCACCCTGTATACCCCCACTAAAGAACTGACTGCATTAGTCACTAAATAATACCATTACAATAAGGTCAGTGCTTTATTTCAACATTCATTGTGCTTCAGCTCCACTCATGCTCATTCCGTCATCAGGACCAGGCCCACCATGCTCAGGCCATCTTTGTGTATTTTTAAGTTAGTTTATTCAATAATTTATTTATCTATTATGATGTTATTTTCTGCTGAAACTTATTTGACTTGCTAAATTAGTTTAAATCATACATTTAATTTCTTATTCATACAGAAGTGAATAACTCACTTTACATGGTCATAGTAGGCTCAATTATTGGTAAACATGAGATGAATTTCCACTGCTAGGCTGATGATGTAGAGCTTTTAGCCAAACCAAAGAATATCCTTACAATTAGTAATATTCAGAATTCTGTGATGGGAACAAAAGGTTGGACAAAGTAGAAGTTTTTTTACCTTAATTCAAACCTTTACCTTGATGTCTATACTAAACCTTGATGAATGTTTTGCAATGTCCAGCATGTAATAAACTTAAGCATCACATTTGATTCAGACTTTTTTTAAAATCCATATTCAATACAATCGACTGCTTATACCTTATACAAGGTGTGGCTGCTGAGAACCTGTGTGAATGAATTGGATATGTTGGATTGTAAGTCTGAAAATTTACTAAGTACAGGATGACAGTTCTTAAGAGTTCAAACACCATGGCATGTCCATTTCCTGTTGTTCCGGTATTATGCCATCAGCAATAGCTTGAATTTACTACCACTTAAAACACACTTTTGTCCGGGGAGCTTACAACCACCACTATTTTATTAGGCTCACCTGATCAACAGCATGTTAATGCTACTTTCTAAATGCCCAATAACATGGTGACGACAACCTGCTGAACTTCAAACCGAGCATCAGGCTGGCAAAGAATAGTTATTTAAGTGACTATGAATAAGGTATGGTTGTTAGTGCTACATGGGCTGGTCTGGGCTTGAATATCTCTAGAGTTTACAAATGGTCTGAAATAGAGCAGCAGAACACCATACCAGCTGCCCCTTTTCTAGTGTTCAGACTTTTCACTGGCTTCAGTTTACAGCAAAAGCCAATAATTCAATTAAAATATTTAATAAAAACCAAATAATCAGCTAAAGACATTTTATCAATAAATTATTGAATAAAACAATTGGAATTCTAAAAAAAGGAATAACAAAATGTGAATTTAGTGTAAACTTCACATTTAAGTCAGATGCACTTTGCTAATAAAATTAATTTTTTTATTGGATAAATTAAGACTATGATTCTAAAACTTGTAAACAGATACATACTGACTGATGTTGGCAACAGTATCCATCCAGCTGCGCACTCGTACTTTATTCCTGATGTTGGGTGGGGTACTGAACTCATGGATGACTGCGATGTGATATGGAAAGGGACCGCTGAATATCTTTCTTTCTAGGGCAACTGAGTCAATCTGGAGAACAAAATTGAGATTTCAAGCCAACAGCAAAACATTTAAAGATCTTGTGATTTCATGGCCCAAAATAGCATTGATCCTAAACAGTGGGACAAATTATTTTATTAGACTGTACCTAATATTTGGAAATGGTTTCTTGTTCTACATAAATTCTGACCTGTTGCATAGGACGCATGTAGACAATACGATTTCTTTCAGGGGGTATACGCAACACCTGATCCAGGACTTGCTCCATGTCCAGCTTCTTGCACTGGGCATAATCATAACGATTTAATATTGGAGCATTCTCCAACTGTAGATTCTTCAGCACCCTGCAGCGAGTAGCTGGACAATTGAAAGTGGCAAATCTTACTCAGCAGGACATTTCTGTAGATTATACTGTATAATGAATGCATAACCCACTTAAACGAACATAAATAAACTCACCATGGATAAAAGCCATTTTAGGGCAGTCTTTCAGTACCAAGTCTGTGATTCCACATTCTGAAAGTGTGATTCCCACTAGATTTTTCGATTTTAGAGTGAGCACCTTTAAAAGGTTAGTTAAGTTTGTTAGTAAATGAAAATGTAATACCGGTATTTGGCTAGGAATTTGTTTATGTCAGCACACCTGTATATGGTCATCCTCAGTCACTGGGTCACTTGTGCTGGTTGACTTGTCTGCTGTCCGTTTTCTTTTCCCTGCAACCCGTGGTTTTGTTTCAGAAACACCTATAAGGATGAATGTCAGCTAATTTATTGATCAGGTTTAAAAGAGATTGTTTGAGTTTTAAACAAAAGTGATTATTATTACTTTTATTATATATTATTATTATTATTTAAAGTGATTTGAGTTGCTGCTTCTTTTCTACAACCCCAAATCAGAAAAAGTTGAGACAGTAGGGAAAATGCATAAAAACAGTGTTTCTTACATTTACTTTGGCATATAGTAGAGAGAGAGTAGGTTTTTAATTTTTTTCTGTCTGGTCTAAATTAAATTTGTTAATAAACATCCATCCCTGCACTTCATTCAGGCTTCTTTATTCTGCATTTAGAAAACAGTGCTTACATATAAGGATGACCGACTACAGAAAATTTCAACACACAGTTATGATATAGGGTTAAATGGCAGCTACATTACACTTAACATTACACTCACAGGTGTACATTGGACACTTTTCTGATACCACTGATGGGAAATGGGTTTAGGGATGATTTTTCAGGAATATAATCTTCAGAACAAGAATATCAACTCAATGACATGGCCAGCAAACTGGTTGTATTTGAGAAAGTAGGAATCAGCTGATTGTGGCATATTGTTTTTCATCAGTAAAGTCCATTCCTCAAAGGATACAAGTTTTTTATAAAGCTGTGGTGATTCCATAATTTTTTGCCAGGGGCTATATTCTCTCTATATATTTTTTTCCTCAAAATATTAGCGAACGAACATTGTCAAGACTGGTGGGTTCTAAGTAAAAACATTTGCTTAGTTCCCTTATTCACTTAGTTCACTTAAAGAGGATAAAAATAATTAACCTCAGTGCAAAATGTTAGTTATGTGTGGTTATATGTTAAGCTAGTTGTATGTTAAACTTAGTTGTAAATATAATTTGACCGACACTTAAAAGATAAAAAAAAAGGTAAAAAAAATCCCTGGCCTTACCAGGCTTCGTTATTAGTGGGGCAGAAGATACTCTGCTACAAGCACGGGTGACTGGTCGACTGGAAAACACATCAGTAGAGATTCTGTTTGAAGACACTTCTCTGTCTTGGGGTTTGGAAATCTGGTCATCATGCCCTTTGGCAGTGCTTGGGGGGGCAGTGCTGTGCCAAATATCTGACTCTTTTGCTTCTGTTCTCTGCTCAGGGACAATGTGGGATGAGCTGCACCCTCCCTTTTCATTGTTTTGGGTGTTGCTCTTTGAGCCTAAATGAGGCCTGTTACATGTGCAACATGTTGTCATTGTGCCCTCTTCCCTTCTTCTTGACCCTCTTGGCTCTTGCAAATTTTCTGACTTCTTTTTCCAGTGGATGGAGCAGTAGCATGCATCAGTATTTCTGTCTCGGCCACAGCTGTCTGCTGTTTCATTAGCAGCTTTCATATCTGCCTTAATCTGCTCACTAGACACCTGACAACCTTTTTCATAGCTAGGGCACTGGACATCCCGTCTGCGCAGCGGAGTTTTTCCTTTGTCTGTTAAAAGATAGTGCCATTTAGTCGTAATTTTCATGTGCAGATTTTAACAGTGATGCAATCCAAGCATGTACTACCTTTTGTAACAGATTTTCCTTCATCCCCACTCTTTTCTTGTGCGTCCACCTCAAGGTACTGTTGATGGGACCAAAGGGCACCTTGGGCCTTTGTTGGAAAATCATCATCCTCACTGTCAGAATCAGACACCACTACTGGAATTGTTTTAATTGAAGACGGCACTCCACTTGGTCCTTTGAGAAGAGAATAAATTAATTTACAATATCAAGATTAAGATGGTTCCCCATGACCTAGTAATTACATTCTTTTTCATACCAGCTTGCTCATCTTCTACTGCTATAGCTGAGACCTGACTGGGTCCCAAACATCTTTCCTCCTGACTAGCAGCTATTGGCTGTGGCTCAACCTCAATATTCTCCATCACCATGGCCTCAACATCATGGATCTCTGTATAAGATTTACATATCATTACATATTATTACATCACTACTAATAATATTTTATAAACCACCAAAGTCAAGAACCAATCAGCATGTTGCTTTTACACGAAAACAATATAAAATGGGGATAAACAAAAAAAACTTGGCTTGGGGTGTGATCGGGAAAAGTTTTTAAGTGCTGAACTATCTGACAACTTTAGATGGAAGCCTTAATCTTAATATCAATTAAATTAGTTCTGGATAACCAAAACAACTGAGTTGGAGTGTATAGTTGCCATAGTTTAGTTAGGTAGTTGAAAACACAGCACGGTAATGCCAGTTCAAAAATGCCAGTTGTAAGTCCTGCCATTAGTGGCAATACAAGTAGCCCATGTAACACTACTAGAGGTAACCGAGTGTCATATGCAATGGCTTCCCAGGTCATTACACCAGAAGTTAGGGCAGTGTGTTGCTCCACAACAAAGGCAGGATTGAAGCACTCACCACGAGGCCTCAGTACTCAAACAAGACCTATGTTGGTTCCGAAAGATAACCTGGATCCACTGCTAAAGACAATTTGGTCTCAGTCCATTGCAGTCCAGGTTCCTAGCTCACGACACAATTGCAAATGAAGGTGACTGTGGCAGGCTGTCAATGGAAGTACACATAATGGGTGCTGTGAACAAATTTCCTTTTGTGAAGCACCCGAAAATGGTCCAGACAGAAACAGCTACGTGCCTGGATGGTGCACAATGAAACTGTGGGAGCGGCATGTGCCTGTCATTGGATCAAACTAATTTTTAGAGTCACTACCCAAAGGAAAGCCTTTCTATAGACTGTAGGGGATGTACTATTATGCCCTCTTATGCAAGACCAAGTGTCTAATCAGACGACACTTGTCGTTATTGTTATTTACAAATCTGCCTGCGAGTTTTGCACCAACGACAGTGAGTGAGTGAGTTTTCTTACCCTTGAAACCTATTATAATTAAATGCGTAATGTCAAAGTGATTACTTTCCTTTTGGAGCACATATTCACCATTTCAGCAGTGTAGATTACTTATGACAAACATAGGTCATTAGATGAACAAAGAAAAAGTGCCTAGAGAGTGATTTACTTTCCCACGTTTTGGCACTACTTTCTAAATGCATTTTTGCATAGATAATACGCTTATGAACTTTGTATCAACAGTTCTCTGCAAAATACCCTACAGTTTTTTTTTGTCTATAAATGTATGTTAATTAAAAAAACAAAATTTAAATGATTACATTCTAACCAAAATGAAACATACACAAAATAACTTTAATAAAACACCAAACTATTTTTAGTCCAGCAGTGACATTGTGGTGTCTGATCCACTTGTACCAACACACACACATTAACACACATCCTGTGCTGGTCCTGTGGGGGTCTTCACCAATAAAGAGCAGAGTAAATGGTATTTTTTCACAAAGTATGTAGTGAAACAGGTGGCCTACAGTCTGTGATTGTAGAACTGCAAAGTGCAGTGGGATGGCACAGTAGCTCAGTGGGTAGCACTGCCGCCCAACAGCGAGACAGTCCTAGGTCCAAATAAAGCTGTGAGGCACTTAAATAATATGCAGAATATAAACTGAAAAATAAAGAATGCCAAGACTTGCACACTTGCAGAGTACTGTAACGCAGTACAACTCAGTTTTGCAGACATACATGAACATCTTCCTGCCTCACATTTCCCTTGCTTGCAACTGCAGTGGACTACCTGCAACAGACTTTTAGGGGCAGAATCTTTAGTCATCCAGGTCACTGTTTTCTCCATCCTCAAGGTGCCACCCAGTGCCAATGGCTGAAGGAGCACATAGGAGTTCTCTGTGCTCTCCTGACAGAAACACTTTCCATTGTATTAATGTCTTCTGATCCCGTGCATAAATTTGCACCATTTGAGTAGCATCACTAGATCTGTGTAACCATTCTTAAATTTTTATATTAATTTCCAAATACAGGTCAATCAAAAGTAATAATCAACACATGTAATAATTACAGGCAATTAACTCACTGTGCTTTTCTGGGGTCCTTGTAACTGTTGCAATAGACTTTGTCTAGTACTTAAATGTACCGTCTCTAACAGGACTTGTCGCAAGACCAAAGACAGTATTTTTTTCAAATATGAGCAAAAAAAGTAGTGTATTCAATGATAGTAGCTTTTTGCAACTGGCCTCTAAATAGACAATATTTTTATTACTACAGCACAACGACTCTAGTTGACACTTCTCTACATCTCTCTGCACCTTATGCAATTTTACTTATTAAATGCAGAAACACTTTATTTTTATGTTTTCATCATCATTATGCACCTAGGCACATAAAAGCAGAAACTCTTTTCTGTCTTTAGTAATGATTTTAATATTTTTTATGCTAATCACACAAACTGGACACTTGTTGAAATCAAGCTACCGTTTGATGTTGTTTGAATCCATATGATGCAGAATTGATAAGCAGAATCAAAACCATAATTGGAATCCATAAAATGCAAATGATAACCAACCCTTAAAATAACCCCATCTGGCATTCGGTAACTTAATATGAGTTATAGTTTTGGACTTGGGATTTGCCTTGTCTGTCTTGACTCAGGTTCTGAATCAAGACTTAAGTGTCAAGCCAGGAGACTTATTAATTACTTGCAACTCCGTTATTTGTTCTCAGTTCTGGTGCACATTAACAAAAAGTGTAAATGGAGGAATCAGTCCAAATTAGATTGAGATATAATACCTATTTGATTTAGCCGCAAAAACCTGTTGTACAAACCGATGGAAGCCTCCTCATGCAATTCCGAGATGGCAATGGATTTATTTCTCATTGGACATTATTTTTTGAAACTCTCATGTTTTTCTCCCTATACATGGACTTGTTCAATAACTAAGAAGCCTGAAAGGAAACTTTCCATTTAATAAAGACCTTACTAGGACATAATTGATCTGTCTTTACTTACATTCACATTTACATTTACAGCATTTAGCAGACGCCTTTATCCAGAGCGACTTACAATTATCAGTTTAATACAGTATTACAATCCAAGCAATCCAGAGTCCAGTACCTTAACCACTAGGCTACTACAGTCCTACTTTCCATCTCTTGTCTTTATTTTTACTTTTTATTTTGTTTTACTCTGTATCCTTTTTTATGTATACAGAGCTATTAGCTTTATGAGCGCATTTTATTATGCACCGTCTACGAGGCTGTTCTTCTCTTTTGTGTTATATATTGTTTGTGATATGTATGCCAAGTCATTTGTAAAAGCAATAATATTAAAATAAAAACAATTGTTCACAAAAAAGATATAATACCTTTTCATTTACAGTATTTAAGTAAACAATATCAAGAGCTGTGCAACTGAGGAATAACGGCCTTAGAAATTCAACAGTGGACCTTGGAAATACATACACCATGATGAAGCAAACAAGTTATTAAAAACGGTAAATCGGGACTTCACTTTATTGTCTTAAAAATAAAAATAGCATACCTTCAAAGTGTGGTGGCATGTCAACAGGATTGTCATTATTTGGAGGAACATTGACATTGTTGTTGTTGTTGTTCTGGTGATTGTTATTGGCCTGGTTCTGATTACTGACCAAAGCAGAGGATACTCCAATACCTGTGCCAGCACTCAGTCCAACCCTAGCACAACCCTGAAAAAAGCAACCAGGTTCTTGTTGTGTACAGAGTGAATGATCCCATATGTGTTCAAAACAAACCTTTGTTACAGCATATCAGTCAAGCAGTAATTATTTGTACTTTATTATTTGTCCTACAAAAACATTTAGGTTTCTACTGGTATATTAACCAATATTGTAGTATTATTGTAATACTTACATTTTCTAAACTTTTTGGACTTTGTATGTCTCATGTGCCACACTTACCTTGGGGGGCTCACGAAACATCTGGTCTAGGGAGATGAACTCCAGGTTGGGGAGCATTTCAATAAACTGGCTGAAGGATTCAAGCTTAATAGCATGACAGCGCACTAGAGTAAGATCCACCAATCTGTTCCAGCAAGAACGGTCTGATGGAAAATCAATTTGAGAGTCTTTCAATTATGTAAAACTACACACAAGAACTATGTTTAAGTATTTTTTGCCAACAAACTAGAGTCAATAGTGAATGAAGAAAATATAGTGAAAATACGGCCTTATAGGTATTACTTTATTTTTCTTTGCAAAAGTGATAATTATACAGTGGAGTGAAAAAGTGTTTGCCCCCTTCCTCATTTCCTGTTTTTTTTTTTTTTTGCATTTTTGTCAAACTTAATTGTTTCAGAACATCAAACCAATTTAAATAGTAGTCAAAGACAACACAAGTAAATTTGTAAACACAATTTGTAAATAAGGGGGGTTTAATATTAAGGGAGAAAAAAAATCCAAACCTACATGGCCCTGTGTGAAAAAGTGATTGCCCCCTAAACCTAATAACTGGTTGGGCCACCTTTATTAGCCACAACTGCAACCAAGAATTTGCGATAACTTGCAATGAGTCTTTTACAGCGTTCTGGAGGATTTTTGGCCCACTTATGCATTTTCGATACTGTCCCATACGTATTCTGATTTGGGGTTGTACTTTTTTCACACCTAATTTGGTTATTTAGATGTATTCACAATTTGAAGTTGTTACTCTATTTGTACTAAACAGGTATACTGTGCCTGTTATTCTGACAAATGTTCTGGTGAAACACTATACGTATACTTGCCAGCAGTCAGGATAGACTTGATGACACCTAAAACTACTGCTAATAATAATGCAAATAAGTGAATCAATATTTTGTTCCTTATTTGTCACATGTATTCATTGATATTAATTGTCTTAAAATAAGGTTAATTATTTTTTTCTTGTCAAAAATTCTTCTCAAGTCTCCAAACTGACCCAAACTTAAATCAAATCTCATATCTAATTGATAATGCATTCTCGTGGTTATCATATAGGCACGTGCTGCTTGTCTTAATGAATCCAGGCCTATGTCAGGGTCTGACTGCCTGGATCCCCCAGGCTGCTTACCTCTGCACCACTGAAGGCGTCTCACTGATTCATAATGGCTGCACACCATGCATAATCCATGACCATCCTCGCTGTCACTGTGGATGCACTGACAACACATACCTTGTTACTCAGCTGCCGGCAAAGATTTTCAAACCACATTTTGCAGTGCAAACACAGTGTATGAGGTAAATAAAGATGCAGCCAGTACTCCTAAGTCAGTGTTGTGACAAAAGATTTATGAATATTGAAATGCAGAAGCAGTAATATAGACACAAATGCAGAAAGCTGTTAATTAAAAAGGGCGTTATTTAACAAAATGGATACAAAAAAACAAAAAGTACGAAATTTTTACAGAGAGAGGGTGAGGAAACAAATAAGAGTGATCTACAAAAAAGAGTGATTTTTGCAAACAAACATTAGGTGCATAATGTGTGTGTGAGACGTGTGCAATGGCAGAGAGTAAAAAAGGATCATGTATTGTGTAGGGGTCTTATGCATAAAGTTTACGATAAAAATTTGCAATACTGTGCAAGGATTGTTGTTTATATGGTAGTAAAACTAGGTTCAAGTGTGTACAATCAGAGAGCACTACCAAGGTCAGGTGCATGACGTGAGCTTTGGCAAAATTCAATATCTCTCTGTCTAGCTATATATATAGCTATATATATATATATATATATATACACACACACACAGTGTTCACT
>JAUZSU010187900.1:0-12227 GCA_034780255.1 Parotocinclus maculicauda
TCTTTGGCACAGCCCAGTGAATCATGAGGCTCTGTAATTGAATCGAGGACTCGCTTCATGAGCTCCATTACGAGGCGTCCGTGTGCAGGCACGTCATCATGATCAGCATCTCAGAGGTCCAGGAGAACATCTATATCTCCTACTCAAGCCACAACTCAGCTTAGCTCCTCAACATGATGCATCCTGGGAGGGAGATAATATCTTAAATCGGAGCTGTGATTTAATTAGTACACTAATAGTGCCTTAATCCATCTGAAAATAATAATAATAATAATAATAATAATAATAATAATAACAATAATAATAATAATAGTGACAATAATAATAGTGATAATAATGATAATAATACTAAAAATAATAATCATCATAATCATAATAGTGATAACAATATTAATAATAAGAACGACAATAATAATAATAATAATAATAATAATAATAATAATAATAATAATTGTTAAAATTGTTAAATATTAGTATTAGCGGAGGATAGTAATAATACTGCTGCCTTTACTAAGAAGCTCTGCAACATAACATTTTTAATTAAATTATTTAATTTAATTAATTTTTTATTTAATTATTTATACATTGCTTTTCATTACGTAAACTCGGCAGTCCAGGTGGCTGCTGGTGCTGGTGATGTGGTGGCACTTTTGGGTCCCTTAATACAAACTGAGCATCCTTTAAACCCCATAGCCTACCTGAGTATTGTTGCTGACCGTGTGCACCCCTCTATGAGCACAGTGTACCATCTTCTGGTGCATGTGCAGCCAACAATCAAGCAGTCAAGCTAACATATTTGAATAATGTCTCCAGAACTTCGTTCAATCTATTCCATGAAATAATAAAAAGGGGGACCAACCCGCTACTAGCAAGGTGTACCTAATAAAGTGGCCGGTGCATGCCAGACACTAACAAACAGAAAGCAGGTCGACTGTAAACCACAGCTACGGCACGCTCTGTGCTTGCTGCCGAAGCATGGAGGTGCCTGACGCATCAGCTAAAAATGGATTTTAATGCCAGCCTGCTTAGTGCCATGCCCGACGCCCCACAAATGCCACGTTCAGTCAGACGAGAAATTCATTAATTACAGTTGCGAGGAGGCACCTCCGCACCGACCCTGTGGCTCATTCACCTGAAATAAACATGGAACAAAATAATAAAGAACTGCAAGAACGAGTTGAGGTTTTCAGAAAACAGTGCCAAGGGGAGCAAAAACTTTTTGCAAATCACGTGAAGCCGACCTAGGTCAAGGTCTGTTATTTTGTTTTCCGTAAGTCCAGTTCAGGGCGCCAGTCCATCTCATGACCCCTGCAATCCTGCTCACTCACACCGGGACTCTTTAGAGATACCAGTTGACCTGGTGCATGATCAAGAGATCAGGCTAATCCGAGCAGAGGTCTCTCAAACTTGTAGGACTTCTGGGAAAGTGCGTTTGAGATGGAGGTCGAGACAAACAGTCGCGTCCCAAGCGATTAAAGTTGTGTCGTGAAAACCACGCATTAATAAGATATGGACATTATGGAGCTGAACATCCTCTCAGCTCGGGATGAAAAATTAAAGAGGAGCACAGAAAGCTCGGCCAGAGAAAGAAGCTCCTCCCAAAATAAAGCCAGCAGCATTACAGCCATCAATAAGTCAGAAAATAAAGTCCAAGCAATTTCAAGAAGAGATGGAGATGGAGGTGGAGGTGGAGGTGAGGAGCCGGAGCACTGTGAATCCTCGTCCTGCTTCAGCTTCATTCTCCATTCTGCACCTTAATTACCTCCTCCCTCTGCAGGCTCTACAGGGCCTATTATCCTCCTCACCACTTGTGTGTGGGTGGGTGTTGCTACGGCTAACATTAGCAGGGTGAGACATTTGCACACAGCACAAGCTAAATGCCTTTAGCATTCGCCGCCTCGAGCAAAACTTGTACTTCCACACTCAAACAGTCGTCCTTTATTTTCTCTGCAGTGCTGCTCCTGTTGGTGCAGTGCAGAGACCTGAAACTGAAATCCTGAAATCCTCTTCAGGTTCCATCGTGACGTGGTTTATAACGCTTTCCTGCTACATGTTTTGTTGAGTGAAGCTCAGAAGCTCTGCACTTTGCTAACAGCCACACTGCTTATGTAAGAGGAACTTTTTACAGACCCAGGTTCCTTTCTTACTTCTGCTTTAAAATCCTTATGCAAATATTTAACATAATAATAATAATAATAATAATAATAACAATAATAATAAATGTAATTTATGCAAATTATTACAAATATTACATATTATTATTTTTATTTTATTATTTACCAATAATAATAATGATGATGATGATGATAATATAATAATATTAATACGTAATTAATCAATAGTAATATTGTTCTTATTTTTATTCATATTTATAGTATTATTGTTGTTGTTGTTGTTATTAAAAATATACTACTAAAAATAATCGTAATAATATAAATAAATTATTTGCACTAGCACTGTAGGGCTTGGTTTTGACACACTGTGTCTGAGGGAGGTGAGGCTGGTTGGGAAATCATCTAGCTTTGTATTTACCATTTTAATGCTGGTAATCTTGGCCAGGGTTCAGAGCTAATAATAATAATAATAATAATAATAATAATAATAATAATACAATTTAGGGATGATTCAATCCAAAGATTTACCATCTTAAGAATGAAACATTTTGTAACATAAAATAATAAAGATTTTAAAGTTTAACATTGAAGAAACCCTTTCCTCCTGCTAAGCTGAGCTGCCTCAGGTGGGCCATACTGCTTTAGGAGATCAGCGAGATAATACAGGAGCTTTAAGAGGCATTAAGAGGAGCTCGACCTGTGCATGTGACTGAATTAATTATCATAATCAACTTTAAATCAATCAATTATTGTTATTGATCAGCTAGAGACCTGCAGTGAGTTCATTCTTTTCTAAAGTCTTATCTAACTGATAAAGCGGCTGCTCTTTTTAAACGACGCTCCTGTTTTTCTATTCATGAGCTGCATCTGCAGTTCACATGCTGTACTTGCAGTGCACCGTGTGCTCATGGGACGTTCTACGCTGAGGTTCGACTCGCCACGCTGACATTTTGCCTGATAAGGTCGATCGGTTGCGACACTACGGAGGAACTCCTGATGACAGATGATTGAATTACAGCCTGTGTTTTCCTGGTCCTGTTCTTAGGATTATATAAAAATGCATTTTAGTTTTACTGCAGAAATCGTTCCCTTAAAAAAGCTCTAAAAGTCCTTGCCAACTTTTGAAATTCTTCCTGTATGAGAGAACACACAGAGTCTACTGTAATTGCCCCATCATCATCATCATCAACATCATCATCTGGTCCTCTGAACCCCTGTGGAGATTTACGGGGGGTTATCTAAACCCATCCAGCCATGAGGGAGGCGACGCTCCGCTGCATCGCTGAGCTCTCAAACTTTAAATCTCCTCACCTCCTGTGACTCCTCTCAAATAATTCTCCCCCCTCCTGATAACACCACAGGGGCAGGAACTGATATTTTCCCTTTCGGTTCACACCTAACTGGGGCTCTCCTAAAATACTTAACCTAATAACTGGATGTGGTAATCTTCAGTAATGCAGTAAATCCTGATCTTTAACCCAAACTAGAGCTATGATCGACTCTTTGAAGCACTCTTACTACATTTTAGTTTAAAACAGCAATCATTTTATTATGCCAGTTCTTCTCTAAACTTCTCTAAAATTATTATAAAGCTCATAGATTTAGGACAGAAATAGCATTCAGTGTCACAGGGACATTAATAAAGCTCTGGGATTTGATCAAAAAAAAGTGTGTAGTTATATTTGGAAGCAGCGTTATGCTGCACATTAAAATGTGTAAGGAAAACTTTATACGTTTTATACTTTTAAAACAGCACAAACAAATATTATGATCTTTCATAGTTTGATATTTAAATCAAGTTGCACCAGTTGCCATGCGTCTAAACCGGGGACTAGACTTTCCTAAATTGAAAAGGAAAATAAATATACAGATAAAACTGATGAATAAATCAATTCACAAAAGCTAAATTACTGGAAGTAGCCTGTTCTTTAAATAAAATCTTCTGAATGATCTTATTTTATGTAAAATCTTTTTAAAGTACAGTTTCAGGAACACAAACTATTCTAGAAAATAGAGTTGACGGGGTAAGTGTTGAAGTTTAAAACTTTAAACAGTTTTGTTACTGAAAATAAGGTCGACCTACTTTCCTTTCGATTGAAGGTCGTCCTTAAAAAACAAAAACTGTCACAATAAATAAATGGCAAAGCTATATAATATAAAGGTGATAATATAAAATCTATATTTAAAACATATAAAAACTCAAAATGGTATTTAATGTATGAAAAAAGTGAATATCTTCTTAAGTTATTTTTTGAGAACTGCATTTACTAGCTTTTTAGTGTTTGTCTTAAAACCTTCAGAATTCAGGGATAGGCTTAGATCACAGCCCAGGATTGGATCAGGACATTGATTTCTGTGCCAGAGGAAGTTCCTGAGGAGATCATCCACCAACTCTGCAACAGTTACCTTTAAAGGTCCTGCGTTCTTAGGCTGTGATTCAGAAGTGTGGTGGTTCAACTGTGGACTGTGGTAACTTAGGAGACCAGAAGGTCCAGGGTTTAAATCCCACCTCTGCCAAGCTACCACTTTATAATTCTTGTGGAAAACCCAAATGTTTAATATTAAATGGCTTAAAACCTTAAAATATTCTTATTTAAATACTTGGGTTAATCTGATCAGTGACAATAGAGGATTCTGTACTCTAGTCCTCTAGCATCTGATTTCTAAAACTTTTGGTTTTCAAACGCTTTGAACCGGCGTCAACCGGCTTTGGTCTGACAATTTTAGATCTACAATTTTCAGAGAAGCCTGAACATTTTCTCTGAAAATAAATCCCAGTCTAACAGCTTTGCAAACACTTAACAACCAACACTTTTAGCTTTCCACAAAGATCAGGAATAATGGACAAACTGCAGGTGGGTCACATCAGTCAGGACCCCCTCTGGGTAGAATGGGTAGGTGTTGGGTGATAAATGCAGGGATTTTGGCATTTAACTATTTGGCTTTCCCAGTCTCACCGACACGCCGTTCATCCAGTGTGAGTCACAGAGCGGCGTTAATAGAACCGGGTGGTTGGTATCAGGAAATATGGAAGCTATAAATCTTTCAAAAGCAGCAGATATTGGAGGGAGATTGGAGGGAGGAAAAGGGTTTGTGTGTGTGAGGGGTAAAGATTTGAATTTTTCTTCTTCTATAAAGGATTGTTCGGTCTCTAAAAATTTAATATTTAGATGATAGACCCAAGTTAAGCAGTAAATTTTTTTTGAAAGCTTTTTAAGCTTTAAGCTATAAAATAATATGGAGGGTTTTTTAATATTATATTATATTATAATATATTATATTATATTATATTATATTATATTATATTATATTATATTATATTATATTTACTAGTAAATATTTTTACTAGTAAATGGAAATATATATTTTGTTCAAATATTGTGTTACTCCCAGTTTATGATGACAACACATTCCAACAAACTTGTTTAAATGCAAATAATGTGGTTTTGTGTCTCAATACTTTTGGCCACTTTGGGGTTTGTGTCTCAATATTTTTGGCCACTTTAGGGTTTGTGCCCCAATACTTTTGGCCACTTTAGGGTTTGTGCCCCAATACTTTTGGCCACTTTAGGGTTTGTGTCCCAATACTTTCGGTGACTTTATAGAGTATGTCCTAATACTTTTGGCCACTTTGGGGTTTGTGTCCCAATAGTTTCGGTGACTTTATAGATTATGTCCCAATACTTTTGGCCACTTTGGGGTTTGTGTCCCAATACTTTTTGGCAAAAATTACTTTTAAACAGCATGAAAACATGAAGTATCCATCTTTCCTTGTACCAACGGTTCAGGCAGCTGGTTGTACACTTTGCGCCCCTGAATCTAACATCTGATACTCCAAATAATTCTGACAATCCCTGCATGTTCATAATTTCTCCTAATACCTTATTCATGGTCGCTTTGCTTTGTGGGTCATGAGGTTGCAAATAACGCTCTTGAGGCTAACAAGAAAAAAATACAAACGTTCAGGTTCCTCTCAAAGGGGAATCTGATATTGTCATCAGTTTAGAAATTACACAGCTCCTCTCCACAGAGCGCCAGCTAAACCTGCAATCAAACCTCACACCAGTCTGAATCGGAGCAATTATTTCACCGAGCAGAAAAGCCATTCGCGCCCTGACACGCCCCCGAGGGTTCCACTATTTACAGGCATCGTGCAGAGGAAGCGAAACACGCCACGTGCCAGCACGTAAAGCGAACACCGAGCCCGCCAGAGCTAAAACATGCCGTGCTGTGCCTTGCCAGAGCTGCAAGCGACCTCTCGATGAGCTCTAATGTTCATCAGAGGCGCTGACCTGGGTAAATTGCACCAATAAGTCAGAGAAAAACCCACCGTAATTATATAATTACACCGACAGAACATTTGCTTCATTACTGAAGTGTCACAGATTTCTGCCGGGGGGTTACAGAGTTCAACCGAACGGATTCAATTCATGAAGGTTTCATCAAGAGAGAGACAGAGAGAACAAAAAAGACATGGAGCCATAAAAACAAGCAGCTCTACCTTAACACTGACTTCCGAATGAACCCAATGGTTGCCAGATTAATACTGTTTTAAGCCTTAAAAAATGAAAACGATGTCATCTTGAAGACAGTTTATGTTGCTCTAAAATCTCTGTGTATTTTTCTGCATTAATGCTGCATCACAGAAATGTAAATTACCTTTACCAAGGGTCTGGATCTGACCCCATACCATGATAGAACCTGACTTTTGGACCTTTTTTTGTAATCCTGATTGGTCTGAGCACAATCCTCGTTTCCATGGTGATGGTCCATCCTAGATGGCTCAGAGCCTAGAGAAGTGCGCGTTGCTTCTGGACATGGTTAACAGGGTTTTTTTTTGTACAGTAAAGTTTTAATTGGTATGTGTGAATGTAACTGTATTATAAAGCTTGATAAAGGTTGGATAAAGTAATCCCTTACCCATGTTATTGATAAATGATGATTCTTAATGCAGTGCCATCTGAGGGAGCAGAGAGAGATCGCCCCTATTCAGTTAAGGCTTTTTAGGACTGAACTTCTTCCAGATTCTGAATCATTGAATGATATTATGCTCTCTAGAGCAGAAATATCGAAGGTCCTTTCTTTGACGAACATTGTTTATAAACATTTAGTGATAAACTGGAGTTCCTATGATCATCTTTACTCCTCAACTTTGATGGAAATTTGTCTTTTAAATATCATGCTGTTAAGATTGTGATCTTATTCATTGGCCTTAAAACTAAGGGCCATCTGTGTGTGTGTGTGTGTGTGTGTGTGTGTGTGCGTGTGTGTGTGTGTGTGTGTGTGTGTGTGTGTGTGTGTGTGCGCGCTGGGTTATAAGAGTCATTAGTGCAATAATAATACATAAATCATGTACAGGGGGTTGCTGGGTGATTGCATTAGTGCAGTAGGTCATTACATCAGTACCATTAGTGCATCGATGATGATGATGATTGTACAAAATGATCTTATTAAATGGACTTGAACCAGTGAAACGTTTCCCAAAATAAATGAGTTTCTGTGTTGTTTGTGCTTCATTAAGAAAGTGAGGCACGTGCCAAAAAATTCAACAACATACAACGTTTACACTAAAAAGCGACACAAAAAGTTCTAATTTTACTTTTAGGCAATCTGAAAATAAAAACTCTTCAGACAGCTGCCGGGTCAGGAAACAACCCTAATGCTGTCGCTGCCAGGATTTTGGATCGGAACAGCGGAGGCAAATAACAGCTTGGTAGCGTAGGTTTGGTAAACGTTCACATCTCTGCCTCTTTCAGTCGAGTCGCTATCACGACAGGAACGAGGTCTCCAAAAATACCTTCCTACGCGCCGCAGATAAAAGGCCTGCTCTGCCTCACCTCGCCTCGCCTTGCCTCTCGGCGGCCGTGAACCGTGCAAACGCCGTGTTTATACCCGCGAACGTGTTTCGCCTAGATTAGAGCCAGTGCTGTGCAGGAGGTGGGACTGTAAGCGGTTCCTGTTCCTTCTTGCTGGTTTTCCATCTGTTCTTCTAAGATCAGAGCTTCTAATTACATTAACGATCAGAAACTGGTCAATGCAATGGATCAGCGTCACCAACTTAATCATGCACTAAAAAAAAAACCCGTCCAGTTTCAGTTTCGAATACAGAGGTAATTGAGAAGATCTGATGTATCGCTTGGTCAGCTAAACCCAACAGTATTTGCGTTTGGCTTTGGCGAAACGGTGGATGCTCCTATTGACGCTCCTCGTCTCAATGTTCGATCCCTTTGAACACCTTAAGATGTCAAAAAAAAATCCAATAAGGGCTGTTCTGTGGGTGAAAATGCCTCGCTGATATCAGAGGTCAGAGGAGAATGGTCAGACGCACTAAAACATAACACACCTTGAGGAAGATGGGCTATAGCAACAGAAGATCAAACCAGGTGGCAATTGGGTCAGCTAAGAAGAGATAACTGAAGCCACGCTTGACTTGGGCTCACCAAAATTACATCTATTCTGCAGTCGAATTTGGTTGGCAGAGTCAGAATTTGGTGTAACCAACATAATGGTGTATGGTGGGGGGGTAATTTCTGGGCACAAACTGCACCTCTTAATACCAACTGATCACGTTTAAACCCCACAGCCTACCTAAACATTGTTGCTGATTGTGTGTCCCAGAGGTGTGGGGGATTTCTTTTCTGATGCCGTACTTTGCTCCTTCTGTAACACAGATGTGTGTGAAAACAGTCCTAAAAAACAAGGACATATTTAGAGATGAGTTTCTATCTCCAAACTTTAAATAATTAATATGAGGATAAACAGAGGAACGAGGACAGACGCTCAGTTTCATCTCAACGCTGTTTGCATCGGTGATGGTGTGAAGCTTCTCCAATAAAGCGTTTGACCGAGACCTTCCCTGTGTGTTTGCACTGACTGAGCTTCCTGTCTAGACTGTGTGTATGTGTGTGTGTGTGTGTTGGAGACTGTAGATAAGTAGCGCAGAAAAAGATTTTAAAATAACGTTTCACTGAAGGGCAATTTGAAAATAACATGACTATAAGCCAGGAGGTTTTTACTGTGTGTGTGTGTGTGTGTGTGTGTGTGTGTGTGTGATTTGGGTATATAGGAACAGGTTCCAGATGCTGATTTGCAGTGGTGTGGTTTGCAGCTTCCCAATTCAACCACAGAAATGCAACTTCAGTGGCTCTAAAAAAAACTTGTATCTCAGTAACAAGGGTTCCAGTTCCACTACCAAATGTTCCAGTTCCACTATCAAAACGGGCTCCAGTGCCAATTATCAGTTTAGTTCTAGTACCAAAAATTTCACTTTCACTACCAACAAATCCAGTTCCAATACCAGAGGTTTCAGTTTGAATAATAACTTTATCGTTCCTATAACGGTTCTAGTTACAGTCCGCAGTGTTCCAATGTCAGGACCAGAGGTTTTAATTTCAGTGCCAAATGTTTCAACTCTATGTAATCCAAGATTCATTTTACAGTATTAAATGTTCCATTCCCAGTACCAATAGTTCTGGGAGTGAGTACCAACAGTTCCTGTTCTAGAGTTCCAGTAATGAAGAATTCTTTACAAGTACCAAAGGTTTCAGTTTCATTAGCAAGAGTTCCAGCTCCAGTACCAATAGTGTCTATCCATTACCTAACGGTACAGTTCTAATGGTTACAGTATCAATAATAATCCAGTTTCAGTTCTATCACCAAAGGTTCCATATCCAGTACCAATGGTTTCCAGAGAGTTCGGTTCTACTAAGTGTGTAGCTGAATTAAAATCTATGAGCCACATGCTCCGACCTGCACCAGCTTGTTATTGTAATCTGAGGTTCACTTAAACCCAACATGGTTCAGCTTTCGTGCTTTTTCAGTTCCTCTTTGTTCTTTTTTCCCTTTGATGAGATGAGTTTGGAACGTAAACCTTCAGCCCACATGGGATCAGAGCAAAGCATCGACTCTACAAACCTCAAACTGCTCCACCGAAAACCAAATCAAAGTACCGCAGCCACATGCAGGCAGCTAAAGAGCGGGAGGATCAGGATTTTAACTTCACCATCCCCAAAATCAGAGGAACTATAAATAGCACTGCTGGAGGAGGATGTGAGGTAAGCAACCAGACAGGGCCAGCTAGCGGACGCGGCATAGTGCTTACGACAGATGTGGACCCGCTACCAGCTTCTCCATGAGAACCTTTTCCACCCACGCCAAGTGAAGAAATCAGATCCTCAAATCCAGAGGCCCATTTCATGGCTCTAAAGGAATTGTCTGGTAGCCTACAGGAACCGTCTAGGTGTTAAACGTGCCTGAATGCAAACCGCGTGACACTAATTGAGTTCAGATTTAAGAGAAATGTTCTGACAGATGAACTAAGAACCAGATGTGTAATAAAGTCACAGAGCTCAAGCAGGAACCAGAATTAAGACTCGCTCTTTCACTCTAAATACAAAGTCGAGTACAAGTTCCGGTACCAGTGGTTTCCCTACCCCATTTTCTGGTACCAGATTCATAGGTTTAACATCAACAGTTCCAGTACCAAAGGAAGCACAGTCTTTTGTTTCAGTTCCAGTACCAAAAGCAACAGTTCCAAATCAAACCTTCAAGTTCTTGCATACCTACAGTTTTAGTTCCAGCAACAAAAGTTTGATGTCTATTACCAGTCCCGTTACAGTACCAAAGGCCCCAGCAGAATCCCGTGTTTCAGTTTTAGTACCAAAGGTTCCCAATATAAAGGGATGAAGTTTGGGGACCTAAGGCTCCAGGTTCTACTAACACCCTGTCTAGTTCCAGCTCCCACTATTCCAGTGCCAGCAAACAAAAGTTGAAGCTACAGTTTGAAAGTTTTGAGCCTCCGTCGCTCCTGGAAATAAAATAAACTATGTTAAAGCAGGAGTTCCACTCTGGATGAGGACCATCCATCATGAAATATTGTGGGCTGACATCATGACGCAGTGGCACATTCTGCATGCAGCTTCGGCTGAGGGAGTGAGGCGGCATGACAGCCATCAATCACCATGCCCTCGGTCCACAGAGGGTATTTACGATTCTGATCCGTGTCCAAATTCGGGCCGTGAGGGAGAATAGAGAGAGGGACGTGAATTAAAGAAGCGGCCGCTCACATCGATTCCTCGCCTCTCTTTGTCTGTTGACTTTTACAAATGCTGGACGGTTCCTGATAAATATTCAGGCTGCAGAGGGAAGTCGGAGAAGTCAGGCGAAACCGCTTCATAAAGCCGAGCGTAACATGACGAATTGAGACATCAGGAGATGTTCATAATCTCCGAGCTCTGTCCGAAGATGTATGGCTGCACCCGGCAGGCTCCAGCCTCTCGCCTCATCCGGGGAGCAGATTAGCACTCGTTCCTCTCCTGCCGATTTATAAGCTGCGGGATCTTATTGAATTTGAGGGAATCATTTAATTTCCCGCCAAGTTGCTCGACTCCAGCAGGGGTCTGATTGAAACTCTTTGAGCATCCAGCTGAGACGGGAAGTTCTCGACATTCCCGAGGTTTTTCTCGTGATTCATGGACACGTGGACGACGGTGAAGCACGTTCTCGAGCTGATTCCAAAATACTCATCATTTGTTTTATTTAGAGCAGATAAGCTTGTTTCATCCCTGTTCCCTTTCCATATCATACTGAAACTGTAATAGGGGCACCCCTGACTCAAGGGCAGAGATTTTCATTTGAAGCAGCATATATTTATTAAACTCTCCTTAAGCATGTGCATCTCTCTGCCAGGCCCGAGCACACAGGCTTCACTGGCACTGGTGTTAAGGCGGGCATCCCTAGGACAGGGCACAGCTGTGGAGCGTGATTCTCTTTTGATGATTAACCGACCTTTTAAATTACATTAAGACTCCGAAACGTAACTGACTTCTCAAACTTCAATAAAGATTAGGTTATTCATATTTAAAATATTTAGTATTTACAAAGATTAAAGGACAAGAAGCAGATCTGGATCTTATTTGGTGGGGTTTTTTGTTTTGCTTTTGGTCTCATTGTATAGTAGTTTTGTGTTAACACTTCTTTTGAGTCTGAATCTTGTTTTGGTACTGGTTCTTGTTTTTGGCCTAGTTCTGCTTTTTAATCTGAATCTTGTTTTGGTACTGGTTCTTGTTTTTGGCCTAGTTCTGCTTTTTAATCTGAATCTTGTTTTGGTACTGG
>JAUZSU010187911.1:0-12226 GCA_034780255.1 Parotocinclus maculicauda
AATAAATTTTTAAAACTCTCAAGAAAACTTTTTTCACATGGTCATAATGGGGTATTTTGTGTAGAATTTTGAGGAAAGACAATAATTTAATACAATTTGGAATAAGGCTGTAACGTAACAAAATGTGGAAAAGTGAAGCGTTCTGAATACTTTCCGGATGCACTGAAGGTGCATAATTTTATACACCTGTGGTATGTATATATAATTAATGTGTTTCTGTAGCTTTACATTTACAAATGATTGATTGCTGTGGAATTTGTAGCTGACACGTTAAACACATATTTATAAATGTTTCAGTGCATTTTGTATGTTTTTGTAAAATGTTGCCATTGCATGCAGTCTCCCAGAATGAGAGTTACATTAATTGCTAGATGACCATTGTTTTTAAATTACACAACCTAGCTAAATTAAAATCTTAACTAAATTACTTTTGTCCTAACAACAGTAATTTAATTTGTTCCAAGTCTTCAATTAATTAAAACATTTGTGCTAAACAATTGCCAACTAATTTATGACACAAACCAGAACAGTCTAGATTTGTTTAACATTGGTGACAGTGTTTTATTGGAAGGAAATTTTTTGCCTTTGCTGAGTTTTAGGATTTTGTCCTATACACTGTTATATTTTGTTCTGTAAAATCATGCTAGACTGATCATAAGTGTAGTATTTTGTTTTTAAATGCTGTATCAGGATAATATGGTAAAACACATTGCCAATTTTAACGCTTCTCTGGTAAGGATCTAAATCATTTATTGAACCCAAGACACAGCAGCATCCATTTTAAGTCGGAACCAAGCACTTACACAGAAAAGTGTTTGTGCTGAATAAATGTCAAACCTGCCACTCAAACCCATCACTGCTCACAAGGTATTTCATGTCAGCTTTTATACACATGGGATTTATCATTTGTCCTGTTTTCTTTGACTGTGTTACTTCGGTTAGCCTGCCTGCTTCTTGGATCAGCTTAATCTGATAAGGCATATGAATGGATTTCTTCTGCTAACAATGATAAAAGAGTAAAGGGGAAAAACAAAGTCATTGCTCTGCCTCCTCTATGATACATACTGCAAATGACTTGGCAATCAGAGACATTCTGTCTCTGACCTGCTATAATACAAGATCGTGAGAAGTTGGAAGGGTTCATTAGCTGCCTTGTGCTAAGGCTTTGGCAGAGCAGACTGACATGGTGTTGATTTTATGAGAACTTCAGAAAAGAAACTGCATTAAATCTGTGACCCCTACAACATTTTTTACATCCATTCCTTTTATTGTTTATGCTTTAGAATTGTATATGGCTTATTTACTACGTACATTGACCATAGCGCATCGAAAAAATTTAGATATCAGCAGAGGTTATATGCTGTTTATTATTTAAATAGTCTCTCAGGATACATGTAATTGCTTACAGAGTTCCTTAATAAATTATGCAAATAGTGTAAGACCACTGATAATGGGTTCACTAGTAAGCAAAACAATTGAGCTCAATTTAATGTGATACAGAGTTGTGTAACACACTAAACCTTTATAATGTAGATGGTCTCAATTTACGTGATTTATTGGTTCCATCTAAATTCTAAGCTACACTATGCTAATGTGTTTATTAATTATATTAATAAACTAGAAATTGTTGACATTTTCTCGTAGCATAATGTCAGAATTAACATAAAAGGCATGTGTGCATTAATGTCTACAGTGCATACTACTGTGGGCAGTACCCAATGCCGGAGATAAGAAGGTTAAACCGTCATATTCTATCAACTATATACATGGATTAGAAGACTTGTAAGCACATTATGACTATATTCTATAGTTTGCAGTAGTAATAAATATTGACCTTGTTTTCAGTAGTATCTAACAAAATGTGATATAGAAGCAAATTAGGTCTAATTATGTTACACTCAGAAGGCAAGAGACCACTTTACAGAATTTCTCTGTATAAGCATATTAGAAGACTTCAACATTTATGTTGTCCAAAAACACAAAGTCATTTTAGGATCTTGATTCTTGGCGGCATGTCGTTCCCAGCCAAACGGATGAGGCAGAGAGTTATTGAGATCTGCCATTACGTGGGCATGGTGAGGCTCATTCTGTGAATAAGTGAAGGAACTTCTTTATGTGTGGAGCTGGAACTGGTAACGGAACACAAGCTCTGAGAGAAAATAGAAAATGTAGTTATTGATTAAGGCTAAAATTGAGTACCCAAAAGGAAACCCACATGGATGTTGAAAGAGTGTGCCAAATACCAGAAATACCACACAGACAGCTACTGGTTAAGAGGCTCGAAGCTAGGAACAAAAAGCTGTGAGACATCAAAACTCCACCAGAATTTTAGGTCTATTTGCTTCTTTTCAATCGCTAGCACTAATTCTCAGTCTTTTTGAGACTAAGCCATGATTCCTGATATTTATAGTGATTATTAACAAATGCTTATTTTTACATGTTTTTGAGAAATATCCCATAATTATTGTGAGCACTGTAGCTTATTAGTATTTGATTGTTCAACCAACAGAGAACAGATGTTGTAATTTTTAAAAATCTTTTTTATTTAAAGAAACTAAATTCAATGGCTTATAAAAACCAGAACTTGAATGGTTAAACTGAGCAAGGAATTTTGGGATTATAGTTGTGCACCTTAATTTAGATCTTTTCATTATCCTGTATTACACTATACTGCATTACTTTAGTTGGAATGTTTCCTGGTTGGTACTTCATACAGCTCCAGTGATGCTGGCTATCATTACTGGCCTGGTTGGTCTCTGCATATGTGGATGCTTTGGGTGTGTTTACTTTGCATACTCTGTTTTTTTTTCATATTTCACAGCCCTGTCTAGGGATTTCACTTTAGAGAATGATTTATTTGCACACGTTGAAATTGACTTAACATAATTATTGACACAACTCATATTTTTAGTAAGATACTAAAAATTGAGCAAGTGACTGCAGCGCTAGTAAGTCATTCTTGTGAATGACATTGTTTGGTGGTGTATGTGTGCTAAAGGGGGCAGCCAGCTGATGTAAGCACATATCACCAGCCGCCTCATTACACCCCTGCCCAAAGGCACACACTGTCGATTCAGCTTTGCCTCCCATACCCCTACATAATCAAAAATACTCACCCATTATACAGTCTAATGCAAAAGCATCCAGACAGCAGCCAGAGGCCTTTCTCAATTGTGGAGGTGACCCATCATAAACAGCATGTAGGCATTCTCACCACTGTTTAATATGGCCATGTCACTGACCTGTCACAGCACTTGTTGTGTTTACCCTCACACTGCCAGTAATAATGAAGACAATACTAAAAGTATGAATTTCAGAAAGTATTAGCTGAAGTGGCAGCTTGAGGGTAACACATTATGTCTATGTTGAGTCAGTCATCTTATTAAGATACATCTGTATCTTATTAGAAAATGCTTTTGGGCGTGTAGTAGCAGAGTGACCCATATTCAGAGGATTAGCTACTCCATTAATGAACTGCGTTAATTAATTGCAGTGATACATAAGAGGATTTGCAGGAAGACATGCTGGTTGTTGAAGAAACCTGCGTGTGCAGTGTTGCACAAATGTGGCATCTATTTTAAGTGTTCTCTTTTTTTTATTAAGCCACTCGTTGATTAGCATTTTTAGTTGTTTTCATAGAAACTGCAGCTAAATTCTGACATCATTTAAGCTTCTGAGTGATAGCTGCATTTATTGTCCTGTTATTATAGGGTCTTTTGTCTTCCTGTCTACATCAGCTGTGGGTTGCAACTCTTCTTCGTAAAAGCCATTTTCTTTAATCACTATAAACAAGTAATTACGTAGGCCCTTGCTTTCATTATGTTCACTTGTTAAAGTTATGTTGTTGCAGTAAGGAGGGTGAAGGTCAAGGATGTAACTTGCATTGTGTCGAAACACACATGTAGAGCACTACCCAGCTGACCCTGTACATCGGAATGTCCTAGGACAGGTGACCTATCTGTTCCAGGTCCCCTTGCAGTCCAAAACAGCTGGTCCATTCTATCAGACAAAAAAACAAATAAATAAAATATTTTCTGCTCAAAAAACAAACATTTTGTTTCATTGGGACTTAGGGCTATTCTTGCATGCAGATACTCCCGCTCTTCAAAATCTGCTTCAGAGACTACAAACTGTTACAGTCTAACTAATCCTGTTTTAATTCTCTCAGGATTCTTATTTATACCATTAAACTAAACATTGCCTTAAACAAAATTATTGTTCGATTTCCTTTATATGCATGAAATGAAATGAAATTTGAATGGAAATGATCAAATGAACCTTAAAAATTGAATGAAAATATAAAATAAGTCTCAGCAAATAAATATTAATTGCTATATATAAGCAATTTTGTTATAAGCAACTTTTGGGATCTGTCTTTTGACAAATGTCCCTGTGCACTATTATTCAAAGTATCTCTAAGAGGTGATTTCGGTAAGTGCTGACATGCGTCTGACACTCTGGGAATCTTTGCCCATTCCTCTCATGAAAAAGCTTTTAGCTCACAGAGGTTTAAGGTCTTCTGTGCTGCAACTGCTAACTTTAAATTCAAAGATTTTCTATGTAACTTTAATCTGAAGACTGAGAAGGCAACTCACAAAAATTCCAGGACTGATTCTATATTCGAGCTTTGGTTGGCTTGGAAGTGTGCATTCTCTTGCTGGAGACTCTAAGGTTCAGTACAGAAGGGGCATTACATTCCTCCTCAGAGTGGTTGGTGTTACTATAAACCAAAGATGTCATTTACATGGTCAGTATTGCAAGTTCCAGCCTTACCTTTTTTGCACCAGACAATATTATCTCCTTATGGTTGACATTGACACAAGCCTTCATCATGTCATCTTATGAGTTTACAGCGCCAGTTGGTTTGATCTTGATCTTGGACTCTGCCTGAAATATTTAAAGCATGGACTTCTTAAATTAAAAAATAATAAATATATAAGATCAACAGGAAACCTTGAAGACACCTTGCTATGTACCATTTTTTTGTTGTTGTAAATACTTAATTAAATTAAGGTCCAGACTATTTGCTGGCTATCTAACTGAGTTGCTATGACTTTTCTGAAGAAAAGCATCATTCTGCATCATTGTGAGAATTAATATTTCATCAGCAAACCTATTTTCTATCGATGGAAAAAAATAAAATTTACACTTGTGCATTGACTGCTGAGGTAAATATTGCTGTCTCCATTGGTCCTTTACCTGACACATACCTGTCCCATATAATGTGAGGGAAAATTAGATTGTTGTATTCCGAAATTGTATGTTTTAGGATCATCTCCTTGGCCTATGCAGTTTTGTGATTCATCACTGAATATCACTTTTATCCAGTTGCCACACTCCAAAATTGCTTTACTGTACCTTTATTTTCTGTTTTTCAGTTTGTGTTTGGTGCTCATGGGAGAAGGGGAAGGGGAAGGGGGGAGTGTTAATTCATATTGGTCTGAGTCTTCTATGTTGATCCTTTTATATCTTATTCGGTTAAATGTATATTTGAGTTTTCTGCTTTCCCATTATGTGCTTGTTCATTCTTGCACAACATTTTAGGCACATTTGACTGGGAACAATCAACATCTTTATTACACTCCATTTGGATTTATTTCTGGAAGGGGATTTATAATTCTTTCCATTGTTTCAGTTGACAACTCTCTTGTTGGGGCAAAGTTTTCTTAACAGCTCATTAGGGGTTATAGCACTTTTTACTGTAGAATAATTTATCTATGTAACTTTGGGTTCTGCCAGTATTTTTTATTTTTATTTATTCTAAGGGGATGTTTTTTTCTTAACATTGATGGAAAAATTATGCCATTAATATAATTAACTGAAGTTGGGGTGTACTTCACAATGAAAGAATTGAAAGTTCTTGCTATTAAGCAAGAACTGTATCCTAGTCGGTGGCTTGGTGGGTAGCACTGCTGCCTCACAGCAAGAAGGTACCGGGTTCAATACCAGGATGGAGTGGCCTGGGTCCTTTCTGTGTGGAGTCTGCATGTCCTCCCCGTGTCTGCGTGGGTTTATTCCGGTTTCCTCCCACAGTCCAAAGACATGCGTGTTAGGTTAAATGGTGTCTCTAAAAAGTGCCCCGTAGTGTGTGACTGTATGTGTGTGTGTGTGCCCTACGATGAATTGGCGTCCTATACAGGGTTGTTCCTGCCCTTGGGCCCAGATTTGCCGGGTGGGCACCGGCTGGCCCACGACCCTATGTCTATTAAGCGGAAGAGAATGAAGGAATGTATCCTAATATCAGCCACAAAATGGATTACGCATTTTAGGGGGGCTTAAAAGGATTCCACTGTAAGTTTTGGTTTCCTTACTTGGGTCTAGACTCGTCTGTTTTCTTGGAACAATGTACACCTGCTAGTTTGAGTTGGCTAGCAGTATGAAACAAGACTAGACATTCACCAGATTGAAGAGAGACTGAAGAGGCTTCCACTCACTAAGCTTGTTTACTCATGGCTGTGACCAAAATTGTTGTGAAACTGCTTTATGCCACTCCACACACTGAATCAAATGTTCATAGCTGATGATAACAAAAAGTATTCCATGTCTTAAATGGTCAAAATGATGAGTTTTTTGTTGTTTTGAAGCCTTGTTTTAGAAGGAATTTAGTTTGGTGGGAAACCAATAATTTTGGTTATATTGAGTCATCTATAAATGTCAAAATTAAAGACTAAACACTAGATTTGAACCACTAATTACTAAAATGTGTCTTAAGTTAAGTTGGAATCATTTGATGGATTGATCATTTGAATGACTTGCAATGTTGCATTCTGTAAAATTTTAACAAATTTTAATGAAGATGTATACCTTTATAATGAATTATTATAATTATTCCCCATTTGGCCAGATCCAATGATGCTAAGTCTAACGATATATGAAAGATATCGTGTTCACCCCAAACCTAATAAAATCTGAAAATTCAGAAAGTAGTCATTATCAAAAATACGAAAAGAAATAATACATTCAAACAATACATTTATGCTTGAATACTATCTTAAGAATACGATAGTATGCTGTATAACTGATTTCAGATGGATTGTTGTCCAAAACAAGGTGGGATTTAGTTACATTTTTCTGAAAACATACATTTGTTGGCTTTCATAGAGCTCAATGTGGGGGAACGGAAAAGCCTTTTCTTCCTTTCAGAAGTGCAATGCTGCATGACTGACAGATTGGCTGGATAGAGAAACAAGTGGACTTGAAATTGCTCTCACAGTTGCTGAACTGTAAAGGAGAGAGGAGACAGAGCCAGAATAAAGGCCAGAAGCAAGTAAGTGAGATGTGAGAAATAGATGGAGGCTGTTATTTCCACAGCGGCGAGTGGAATAGATGGCTATGGCTCATTGTTTTTCAGATGCTTTCGTTGGCGTGATATCTAGCCCCTTCCTTTCTCCCTTGTGTTTTCTCTCTCCTGCCCTCAACTCACACTTCATCACTGTACTGTGCTGGAGGGGTTGAGGTCCTGAGGGGGTGTAAGAATATTTTTTGCAGAGAAAAGATGGGCTAATGCCTTGAATTTGGAAGCAGGTGTGTGGGTAAAGACATTATCTGTGGATATTCACACTTTATGTGCATATCACTTAGTAGGTGCCTTTTTATCTGTGCTACTTACTATGAAACAGTGTATAATTATACAGGGTCAAAAGCCACAGTACACATCCTGTGCTGCGTTATGGACTTGTCTCAAAGACTGCAACTATTGTTGAAGTTTCTTTGTTGACAATTCTGTTTTTATTTGATTTGCTACATGACCACCTTCCCAATGGAAAATTGGAAACTTGATCCTAATGGCGGCTATCAAGATGGTGGCCATGTTCCTGCCTAGAAGATAGCCCCCTTACCCATTACTTGCTGTGGTATTCAGATATACCATTGTCCTCTTTTGACTAACCCTGTAGTTTTACTCTCCTATTTGTCTTTTTTGTCCTCTCCATCTCACTGTCATTGTCATTTTTCTTAGCATATGTTAAGCTCCTTTAAAACACCCAGAATCAAGCCTCTTGTGATTTGACTTTATTTGTTATTGTTATATTGGCCCTGAGCATTTCATCTGTCATTCAAGTTTAAGGTGTTTTCAAGCACTTGAAGATTTACAATTTTAGTTGAAGTGTAAGCAGTAGTACCTAGTCAGGGCGCCAATCTATTGTAAGGCACATGCACTCACACACTCATACGTTTACATGTGCAGCATTTAGCAAATGGATATTCTTATCCAGAATCCAATGCATTTACTGCTAGGTGGCCATAGAGAGTGCATGTCATACACACACTGACAAACTAGTATAGATAATTGAAGTTTAATAATCTCCCTGAATCTCATAAAATATACGTTTATTACATGTAAGTCATTTAGCAGATGCCCTTATCCAAAACAATTTAAAACTGATACAATCTTACGATTTAAGCAATTGTGGGTTAAGGATTCCACAGTGGCAGCTTTGCAGAGATTAGATATGAACCCTGGGCACTCTGGTTTATTGTCCAGTACCATAACTGCTTAATGTTTGTTCTACTTAAAATAAAAAATGTATAAACTTAACCTATTAGTGATTCGAGCAGGTACCACAAAGTGTGCAGAGATTACGTAGTGTGGTAAACCCTTTTCATCTTGATTACCATTAGGCTTTATATGGAGTGTAGTCAGTGTATTTAATACAACTTTATTTTAAATAATACTTTCTGCTGCAGAGGCTGCACTGTTGTGTCTTGTTACAATTGCTGTTTTATACCAGCTAATGGCGAGGTAATTTATGGAATAAGTACAAATATTACCATAATAAGTATAATAACCACTGAAGTGTATGTAAATGGACATTGTCTGAATGGATGTTGTGCGGCACATACCTGTACTACAATGTCACACATTTATATCCGTTGCTCAGAGTTTTTCTGTTGTTTGTTTGTTTATTCGCTATCAGCATCAGTGGCCATTTCAGTGACACACATAAGGTTACGGTTTTACACAGGGTTATCTCAAGACTAGTCATATATGTAAATTCAAGTTAATGCCAATTTAGCATAATCATATAACACACGTTTTGGTCTGTGGGGGGAAACTGAAGTACCCATAGTAAACCCATGCAGACATGGGGAGGACATGCAGACTCTGCACAGAAGGGGCCCAGGCCACAACACCCTGGGATTTAATTGAGGACCTTCTTTGCTATAAGGCAGCAGTGCTACCTACCAGTTTTTCTGTACAAGTTTTAGCATACAAGAAGCAGAGTAAGCCCAAAACAAAGGTGTGTATCTGTAATTTGCAATTCACTGTTTGACACAGTTGAATTATTCTAGAAAACAAATATTGGTTAAACAATGTTTAGATTTTTATGTTTAATTCCTGTGAATTGAATGAGGAAAGTTTTTTTAACTCTTAACTTTAGAAATTTGTGTAAAGTAGCTCAAAGTCAGATGTTAATTGCCTGGTCTGTCTGGTCACACTTTATTAATTTGTTTTAACCCGCAGTAATGAAGCATGTAGACCTTTAGCCTCTTTTATCATAATTTAACAATGCAAATCCTTCCTTCTATTTTCTCCCATGTTCATACTGGAATTAGAAGAACGACAGAAGCACATAGACTTGTTGAGTTTGTCTGTTTCCATTAATATTAATCAAATCAATCAAGATTAATCAAAACAAATTTAAAATCAGAAAAATAGACATGGGTCAAAAGGGAACACCATGAATCATAAATTCATGAAAGCAATTTCATAATTATCATAGAAAAATTGACAGGTCAAAACAGGAACATACGAGGAACAGAGTTGAGATAAGATAAAAGATAAAGCAATATAAAGATAAAACAATTGAAAATGACAGTGTTGGCGAATAACATATTACAAATAGGGTTACAAGAGGGTTTTAGAATTCTAGTTGCTAATAACAGTTTTTTTATTACTCTGTTGATGCCACAGTTTGGTCAACATACTGTGGTACTCTCTGTGAACATTCTGAATCAAATTTACTGGGTCCCATATGTGTAAGGATATATGCGAAATGTAAAAGCTAATGTCTTTACTATACAGAACTACATTATACCCATTATAACCCATTTTTGTCAGTTTTGCATGTTTGCGCTAATTAATATGTAGTTACATTTATTTCTACACAAGATTGCAAAGAGAGCAAGTTCACAGTGTCGAGCTTCATTTTTGCACTTGTAAAGCTTTTATCAATAATGACAAATGTTAATAATATACTTTCTTCATATAGCACATACAGTTTTTAGGCTGGGTGGCACAGTGGCCTAACAGCAAAAAGGTCATGAGTTTAATCCCAAGTGGAGTGGCCTGGGTTTTTTTCTGTGTGAAGTTTGCATATCTTCGCATTGCCCATGTGGGTTTACTCTGATTTCCTGCCACAATCCAAATACATTTACACAAAAGTGCCACTTGTGTTTAAGTGCGAGTATGAATGTGCGACTGTATGTCCCCTAAGATGGATTGGCATTCTGTCTGGGGTTGTTCATGCCTTGCAACTTGCCACCATCCTGCAACCCTGTCCACGATTAAAAAAGTGAATGAATCAATGAATTTTAAGACTAAACTCCTAAAGTGCTAACAAGTAAATTAACTGAGTTTTAGCGAAGCTTATGATAAACGCACAACAATAATACTTAGTTTAAGAAAATTTGCTAAACTTCTATATATAGAGGGATGCTGTGTATGTAACATACAAAATATGAATTTTGTATTAAACACAAAATGTACATCCAGATTAAAAACAAAGTTACACACATTTACATGTGTTTCTAATTAAATGTCTATGTGAAAAAAATAGTTCACATTTGAAAGGTCAAACAATGATGTAGAATAAGAAAGCCTGGCTCACAGCAAACTATATGGCACAGAATTCGCTGACCCCGCTCTGTCATGTTATGTGGCATACCTCTTTGTGGCTGAAATCGCTTCCATTTAGTTATAGTACCACAGCATATGACTGTGGAATATTTCATAGCAAAAAAATGTCATGGTTGGAATTGCTGCATAGGTTGAGATTGGCCCTGGGTGAGATCAGAGTTGGTTGAGATCTTTGAATCTTGTTTAGCTCAAAGTCAGAATGAAGCTTGGTAAGATGAGCATATGGCAAGATCAGAGTTTGTCAAAGTTAGAACCTGAGACTGTTGGATGATTAGATCTAAGTTTGGAATTTAGATAGATCAAAATGAAATGATAATGATGCTGGATGAGATAAAGATGGCTAGCTTGTGGAGATCAAAGCTTGGAAACATCATAACTAGTTAAAATCTGAGTCAGATTTTAGTGGTAGTGTGGGGTGAAAATAAACCTGGATAAGATCAGAGCTTGGTGAGATCAAAGTTTGGTCAAAATGGTGTAGAGTAAGATCAATGCTGAGTGTGATCAGAGCATGGTGAGATAAGTGTTGGTTAAAAACAAGTCGTGTTTAGGTTGAAATTGAAGAGATCTGAGCTGGATGCAATCGGAGCTAGATGCAGCTAGAGACTGGTTGCAACAAAGCTAGGTGAAATGGTAGTTAGGTTACAATAAACTGAATAAGTTTGAAGTTGAGTGATATCAGAACTTCTGAGAACGTAGCTTCTGATATCAGATCCTGGTGAGTTTGGAAATGGTTGGTGTAGGGTCATCTCAATTCTGGATGACCCCTGTGAGACAGTTTCTGACAGCAGAGCTGGTTGAGATCAAGACTTGGCTAGATAGGCCATACTATTAGTATTATTATATATGGTTTGTAGCTGAGGCTGTGACTGGAAGGCAGCGTCATCCTGCTGGGAAACACTGTCTGGGAAGTCATGAGCTGGGAGAAAGAGTTTGGATTCTTTTTTTTAACTTTCTATAGAACTAGATTGCAGTGAGCTTGGGTGTGGTGCAGCATGTGAGAATGTTTTTTCTCTTTCTTTTAGTAGTAAGTTTAGGGACAGTCTAATCTGTACTTTAGCATGGTGTGGATAACTGTGGGTGGGTCAGAATTGCTACTGTATGTATGTGTTTCTCTGGTCAGATGTCCAGAGTGAAGTTGGTGAAGGAAAGTGGTAGAATCTCTCTGATTTATATTGCAGTGATGCAGGTAGCAAGAGTGTGAATGCAACATGAAGTAGCCAAACATGGTTACATTACCTTAACTTGTGAGTATTGTTGCAACCCTAATGAATTGTTACAAAGCATGATAGGTATATACAGTGCATCCGGAAAGTATTCACAGCGCTTCACTTTTTCCACATTTTGTTACGTTACAGCCTTATTCAAAAT
>JAUZSU010187922.1:0-12226 GCA_034780255.1 Parotocinclus maculicauda
GGAAAGAGTGGAGGAATCTGGTTTTTGCTGTTCGGTCTGCACCCACGGCCTCTGGCTACGGTTGATGATGATGATGACTATGTTAGTGTTATATGTAAGTTGCATTATCCTCCTGGAACAGGGGGACATTAAGCCATATGGATAGTTAACACCATAGTGTGAATCTACTCCTGTAAAGCTATCTTGTGTTTACTGATTTGTACCCTTACCACCCTGACCAGGATCCTAAAACATGGATGGATAACACATAGAAATAAATCAATATACAGCATACTACACAAGAGTTACATTTTAATGGAAAAATAAAAGTAATACTTTGGAATAGAAAAGTTAAAAAATTCTGACCTTCGAAGCGAATAGAAATGTTATCAAAGGACCTGAAGCGAGCAGTTCATATTAGCAGACCCATTAACATACCAGAATTGAAGCTCTTCTGTATGGAAGAATGGTATAAAATTCCTCTGAGAATGTCCTGTCTTTATGCTTTTAGCACTGTTACAACAGTTTAAATTAGCAGTGTTGCCATGAATTCTTTGTGAAGCACACAACATGAAAGTGGCTTATAATGGTGCTCTCTCATTTCTGTGGTTATTTTTAATTACCAAGTCTATCCCTGTCAATAAGCGTCCAATTGAGATCACTATTCTTGTTTGCTAATGGCATTTGGCTTGCTGAAGTCCAATTTAATGAAATATGTTCTGAGGGCAGGATTACACATGATTGGTTCTGTAAGGTGGCCAATTAGAATACAGAGGGAGTTTGGTAATAATTACTGCGGTGAAAACTGCATTGTTTCTAAATCAAGAAGCCTAATTATACCACAAATAAATGAGAAAACTAAAGAGTTAATAATAATAATAACAATTAAAGAGTTAAATACAGCTGTTTCGCTGCTTTCTTGCAAAGGTAGTATAACCACACACCCTCCATGCTCTGATTGGTCGCCTCACGCAGTGTGTAATACTACCCTCAGAATATTTTTTTAATGCTGTGTCTGTATCTAAGATATATGCTGTATCTTTTGAGCCTGCTCTTCTTGATTTTATATATCTGCAAAGCATGCTTCAACTACAAGGCTCTCAAAATTAGGGGATTTTCCATTATAGGATATTTCATTTTAAAGTATCCCCTAATTTTGTATATTTGGTTTATTTCAATCTGATATTAATCTTACATTTACATTTACGGCATTTAGCAGACGCCCTTATCCAGAGCGACTTACAACTGATATACAACTGATATAACTTAATATCTTGCACATCAAAATACTGTAGATACCTGGCAACAGCTCTAATATAATGTTAACATAATATTAATTACGGCTTATGACTTCAAGGTGCTTTTTTTTTGTCGAGCACCTGCCGTGGTTTTACAGTGGCATACTAGATAAAAGCCTCAAGGTGATCCAATAAATAGGCTATTAGTAGAAATTATGTTGCTCTTATTGCCATTCATTACATTTTACATTATTTTACACCAAGGAATGATGTATTAACCTTGTCAAACACAAAGACATCTGTTTAATTAATGTCAAAAAAAGAGAAGGAAAGTAGTTCAATCTAACCATTTAAATTTAAATCTTTCGTTGCCTGAAATAAATGCCCATGGAAAGCAGTAATTGAAAGAAAAGATTTTAGCATGTGGTCTCTGCCACAAAACCATTACTCTTTAATGAGGCTATTCACGTCTTTTAAGTCAAGGTAGACATAGCACCTCTCAGTGTTAAGTTAAATTGCAGCTGTCTGCACAATCATTAGCCTTCTAAATGCCTATACTGTTTATGCTGATATATTGAACAGTGTGGAAATCTATAGCACTTTATCCCCTCAACACTTATCATACATCCATTAAAACTGTGAACAAAGAAGAAAAACATTGCATTGCATGGCATTGCGCATTATGTCTTAAGCTTTCACTGTAATGTTTATATAATGGGTTCCAGTAGTGCTTAAATCTGGTGATGGTTATAAAAGATGCATAAGCTCATCCTGATGCTTATCAAACTACTCTTGAATTATATTAGATGTTTGTACAATATGTTGCCTCATTATCAAGGAATATAGGGATATCACAAGTAGTGTATCTTATCTCTTGGTTGTTATAAGATCCTGCAAAAAATGTTATAATAAAAAATTATACCTATATGGTTCCCCACCATACTTAACAATTGGCAGCAGGCACTGTTGGTTGAGGGATTTCAGTCTATTTCACAGGTATGTGCTGTTTAATGACTGCATTACATTTTGCGAATGATGTAGTCATTGACCACAATGGGCATTGATTATGATACTGGTTTAAAGTCTCACAATGGACTGATGTCCCATCCAGTGAGCACTTTTACCCCTGCCAATGAATTCTGGCATGACTCCACAACCCAAATACTCTCACAATGATAAGCAGAATCAAAATGGGAAAACAGGACATGGGTTTAAAATAACTTCTAACAGTATTGGTATGTATTTTAAATTGCCATATTAAAGTAAAAACTTTATATCTATGAGGTAAACATTAACTGAGCGAAGCAGAGCACAATGCATTAGCAAGAGAAAATGTCCTTATACCACTCCTTATCCTTTGTGCTATAATACTATGAATTCTAACTCTGCCAGGGCAATAGAAAGAGGATTAACCACAACATATCTGATTTTTTCCTCTTCCATTTCTCTTGGAGATAATAAAAAGGACTGATATGGAGACTCAGGGATAATAAAGAGGAGGTGGAAAAAAGCTAAACTTAGCGCAAGAAAGTGAGATTTGCAGACACAGGAGAGTAGATCTGGCTGTCACTGTGAAAAGAGAAGACAATTTAAAAACTCGCTGTAAAGCCGATGCTTTCAGTAAGACCAATCCTTAATTACCTTGCGTGATGGGAGACAGGCCGCCTGATATTACCTCTCCAGCCTTGAAACAAATCATATTCAGGCGGAGCAAATGAACATTAAAAAAAGAAAAAATGTAGAAACAGACTATAACATAGACTGAAAGCAAGTGTAGGCACTCTTCAAGGGCACAGATTGAAAAATTGATGGAGACGAAAGACAGAATTCATAGTCATAGGACAGGAAGCAGCAAATGAGGTGATTATTGCTTTCTTGGCTGTATGATTTAGTATATATATGTAATTGTATAACACAACACAAGAATTAATCAGTACAGTGAATCCTTTACATCTCAAAGGAAACAGATTTATTTGCTTCCTATCTGCATTGTTGAACTTAAAAGGTTCATTTGATGTAGTACACAGCAAACGTGCACACACCCACACACACAGAGGTTGAACCAAATACACTTCTCACAAAAATTAGGGGATATTTATTTATGGGATATTTCATTATGAAATATCCCCCACTTTCTGTGAACAGTATAGCTTAAACACTAACTGTACAGAGAAAGTGTTCCTAGCAAACCCATTAACTTAACCCTAACTGCTATTATTGGTACCCATAAAAATGCCTTACTTCACTCGAGCACACAAAGAGAAAGGCAGGTGTTTTTGAGGCTGGTCTGGGGTTGGACTGGGGACTTGTAGAGAGCCACAAAAGTTTACTCTAGTCTGGGGGGACTGGATCAGTCCTGTGCAACGCAGACGAGTAGCAGACAAAGTTCCTAAGAGTATGGATGAGTTCACAGCATCCACATTTGAAAACCAACAACAAATCTTAGAATAAGGCACAGAGAACTAAAGCAAGCATTGCCTCAGTAGCAAAGGTTTCTTTCCCAATGGAATTCTTTGGTCAGCAGGGGTGAATATCTACGACTAATTGCCCGAGGAGGAATAAACCACAAACAACCAATGTTTTTGTTTTGCAGGCTCTTGGATTAGCCAATTCAGTATTAACCAACAAAAAGTTTACTTACAGATTGTTCTTTTAAGATGAGAAATGTATCACAACATGCAGTGCATTAAACCTGCTAAGTAATACATAGTCAGAGAGCTAACCATGCTAACTTCAATCCGCCATCAAAAAAAGTTCAATGGAAATGTTTCGGACAAGCAACAGCTCAGAAAATAAAACCATGGAGTACTGAAGCATGCTTTGCCTCAGGTGTAGAGGTCTCTCCCAAATTCCAAACGACCTCTGAATTCCAAACGACGTTTCAATGGCTGAGCAGCAACACACAAACCTAAGACTCAAGTGTCAGCTTGAGTGGTGCAAATTACACTACTGGTCATGGGTGGTGGAGATGTATTCCTTGTAGTAAGGAAGCATGCTTTACCATCTAGCAGGATGATGGATGAATCTAGAAAACACAATCTGCCAAATGTGTGGCAACAGTTCAACAAAGGCCGTTTCCTGCATACAGAGAGCAGTCGATAAAAAGTTGGCAAGTATTACAGAACATGACTGCACCTTAAACCTATGTCCTGGCTTTTAACCCATATAAAAACAGTTAGTAAGTAAACTTCTTATCACCCAACATTACTATTGGCAGGTATTCGCTTTTGTTAAATAGAAGTAAATGTTTACATGTGCAAGCATTTTCTATGTACATTTACAGTAGATCTAAATACTGTCTTAAACATTTCTTAAAAGAGTAAAAATCAAAAAGTGGACTAACCCCTTTAATTGTCAATAGCTTAAGAATGAGACTTTTAAGACTTAAGACTTTTTTTTTAAGTGTTTGGATGCCGAGCAGCAATTACCCAGCTCACCACTGCAGTGAGACAGGTTAGAATCCCAGAAGATCTTTTTCTGAGATCCTTGGAAAAGCTCATTTTATCATGCAATGATGCACTTCCACAAATGTGTTGTTTAAATACAACAGTGTCCACACATGCACCAGACTCTATATTCACCTTTAATTTAACTGCAAATCCTAGAGGTTCACATACTTTTGCTCTCACATATATGGTGTATTGGATCTTTTCCTTAATGAATTACATATTATTCAATATATTATATTATTCGTTTTTAAAATGGTTTATCTATCTATGTGCATTATCTTATCTCTTTACACATACTTCTGGCCACCTGTTATCTCTTTTATCTAGCAACAATTCAGCATTTTCACTTGATTTACATGATTTTAGGTTACAGTTACTGTATATATTCATCTTTGTGGTTCATTCAATGTGCCATATAGTTTATTGGGGTTGCTGAATCAGTCAAATTAAAGCAAATGTAGCATGGTGAGTAATTCACTGTAATAAAACATGTCCTTAAAGAAGAAATCACCTGTCATGTATTGCTCTTATTGCTCACTTAATTAAAGTGTTATGGTAATTGAATATAAAGGGAAAGGGCTGGTTTTACATGAAGCCCTGCAGTACATGCTGCATCATTCCTTTCTGACTCTGACAGGATGAAGAAGCAGTGATGGTTTGTGCAGCTTGGTTTGCTCAGCAGGAGGTGACTCTTCAGCTGTGTTTCCTATAAGACAATTCAGAGCTTCATCAGTTACGCTGTGTAACAGCATGTCGTCCCTCACAGTTTCACAATCGCTCTCTGCTTAGGTTAGATTTATAGGAAGCTGTGCATCTATAAATCATCCAAAAAAATCATCAAGGATGAAAAGAACTAGCATGTTAAGGACACTTTGATCAAATAAACAAAGGTGAGCCTTTCTCATGTATTCCTTTAAATGAAAGCACCTGACTGTTTTAGAGAGTGTTCTGTATATGTACTGTAGCCAATAGTGGTCAAAAATGGTTCCATTTTGCATTTTTCTTGGCTATAATGCAATACCATCCATTACAAAACATATAACTCACATAAGTTGAGTGAAATCATACAAGTCAAGAAATGACCTTTACTGCCATTTTAACTCACTGAAATAAAACAACATACTTCCAGGGCCCATGGTGCGACATAAAATCATACAACACAGTATACACACCAACCACCACCATCACCACCTCTGATACTGTTCTAGTCTGCTGACCTATTGCTTCTCAGAGGAGGTGGGGTTTGTAGTTTAAAAACAGCAGGATTGGACACTAAACAGTAAGTGATAGCCATGAACATCATGAGAGGCAGTCTTGGGGCTGTGGTCATAAATGTAATTCCCCACTTGCTAGCACTTGTTTTCTATAGGAAACCTGTTGTGTGTGACATGCAAGGTAATTGACCTTGATCCATCCACTCTTACAGCTAAACATTTTCAAAGGTGACCAACACTGTCATTTACTGTAATCCAGCCAAGGTGTGCAAACGCCATGCTCGCCACTCTTCTTACCATTTCAATCACTTACAGAGGATGAAGTGGTGACAATAGTAATCACAAATCAACTCACGACCTGCCCAGTGGATCTCGTTCGACCCAGACCTCTTCAGGCAATTACCAGTAACCTTGCATATACCACAGTAACGACCAACACAAACACTGACATCTGGTCTGGTTACTTCTCAAGATGACTCAAGATGACATCTATACAAAAGAAGCCATCCCTCAACCCAGCTGTCAGATCCAGTGATAGACCTGTTTCCACCCTTCTATTCCTGCCCAAAACCCTGTTTGTTTTTAAGAAAAACCTATAATAAACTGGTTGCACTGCACGTCATTACACAGAATCTGCTATCCTCACAGCAATTGCTCTTCGCAGAGCAAAGAAAAGCAACATGTAGGCCTACTTATCATCCCAAAATGTTTGTTGCATTGGTTTGTATGAATCATAGATTAATCATCTCTATTATTAATTGTTTGGGCACTAAGGGTCATGTGCTACTACAAACTGTCCTTACTTACAAAATTTAACCTACCAGGTAGCATGTGATTAGATGGGACAGTGATACCCATGGGTATCTCATATCACTGTTACACAGATGATGCTATATTATCATTCCCTCTACCCACCTCCCAAGTTTTAAAACAATTTCTTTCTGATATGTTATTCTGGATTACAAAACACCATCTGAAACTCAGTCTGGACAACACGGATCTGATCTACCACCTGGAAAAATGGTTTGTTGTTCTTCTTACGCGTTCCATTGTTCCACGTTGTTCAGCAACCCATTTTAATTCACAACTTAGTTTATCTTTACTGTGATAACTGTAGTGCGTTTGGTATTTTTTAGGCTTTGGCAAGACTGCCACCTTGTGGCATCTTGTTGTATTGTTTGGAAATTTATCACCGGACCATAAAGCACTTTTACATATATTTCTCATTTGTAAAATGTCATTTTTTATGATCATTATCACAACTGTCAAACAGTTGGTTGCTGCTCTATGCTTTTAAAGTGGGCTATAATGTAGTGTACTTGTTTATAGTCTTGTGTCTATATTCTTGCACTCCTTGTTGGTTTTCTATAGATGTTAACCCGGCATTGCAGGAATAAACTTGGCATACTATTTCAAAATATATAAAATATTGAAGAACCTAATCTACTACTTACTCTCATAGTGTTCTTTGGATGAGAATTGGCAATGCCAGTGCCAAAATTGTTAATTCTTAATTGTTCTTTTTTATTAATGAATAGAAATATTAATTAATTCTTAATTATTAATGTTTCACATTGTTAGTCAACATTACCACCAATTTTACACTTATTTTTGGAAAGTATGGTCAGTAGACCTCATTGGAATCAAAGTATACCTCTTTTTTTCAGCAAAAATAAGCTGTAATTTTGTCATTTATAGATCATTTAGAGGGATGTAAATGGATGACTATCAGATCTATAATCTTTCAACCACACCTATAAGCCTCCAGTCTCTCCTCTTCTACCTCCTCCAGTCTCTCCTCTTACTCTACCCCCTTCAGCCTCTTCTCCTCTACCTCCTCCAGTCTCTTCTTCTACTCTACCTTATTTTGCCTCTTCTTTTCCATCTCCTCTAGCCTCTCCTCCTCTACCTTCTCCAGTCTCACCTCCCACTCTACATTATCCAGCCTCCTCCTCTACCTCCTCCAGACTTTCCTTCTGCATCTCCTCCAGCCTCTCCCCTCCTCCATCTCCTCTATCTCCTCCAGCCTTTAGTTTCACAAGTATGATGTATAATGTATTTACCAACAATATGAATGTATAAAATCAATTTGTAATCAAATGGGTTATTGTATTTTTTACCACAGACTATTATTGTTGGTATTTTTTAAACAGTTGCTGCCTTTCAACACACAAATAATACATGAACATAATTGATAAAATCATAATCATAACATGTAGCTCTTTGGCAATAAATATAAGTCAGGTGTTGTAGGGCAGGTTGAAAAGGTGGGGTTTTAGTTTGTTTTTGAAGGAGGGGAGTGAGTCTGAGTTTCTGATAGGTGATGGAAAGGAGTTCCAGAGGATCGGACTGTAATGTGTTCCTTTGAGTAACAAAGTTACACTTTGACGCCCAAAACGTTTTCCGCTTGGTTCTAGTGCTTGATCCAGCTCCATATAATATAGCATAACATTGTTTTTGGACGGTAAAGCTGCTTTTCAAAATGGGGCACAAGTGCACAATGTCCATCCCCTGCAACCCCGCCCCCAATTACTTCTGTAAGAGTGATGGGCCTTCACAGTATGAAGATTTTTTTCGCACTTTTTTTTATTCAGAGTTGACTCTGAACGCAGTTTAATCAATTGCACAGTGGGCAGTGTAACTACAGTGTAGCTACAGTGTAACTACACTTCACATGTTTCACATGCTTCACATGTTGTGCTTCTCTATATTAGCATGCCCACCCTTTCTGTTGCCACTGATATTTACATAGCATCAACCAGCGATACACAAGGCATGGAATTCATCTTATCTATTTATTTAGTAATTTAAACTACAGTATATTGAACCAATTGCTCAAAACTGTGTGTTGTTTTTTAGGGGGATTTCTGTGGTAAACAAGTGGATGCGCTCACAATGGTCCTATTAAACAAGTAACATACAAAGCATTTCCATTGACATGTTCATGAGCCGAGAACATGCAAATTAATGTAATTCAGATTCTTGCAGGTCCACTATGTGTGTTAGTCTGATGATTCCTTTCTACACCAGCTAACTCAGACTATAAAACTTCCAGATGTGCACAAGCTAAACAATAAACATGGCAAAACTCATATTTAGTCTATTAAGTTATTAATTAATTTATTCATCAAATTAAACATGATTAATACATATCAAGTAGTACACAACTGATATATCTAATGCACAATCTATGGAATGCAATTATTATTAGTGCAAACAGTTAAAGGTGGACTGACAGGACTGTAGTGAATATGGAACACTATTGATATCTTATAAACGCTAAATTAATAAACGATAAATGTTCTATGAGATATTTTTGAGAACAAATGTATATACTTGCTGTGTTATTTTGAGGAAAATTGATGTCAGTAAACTGGTGATTGACAAAGTTGCTTAGCCAGCTCAAGTCCTGAGGACTGAAGAGAAAACATGCCATCAGAACTATGGCAAGCATATTTGTCACTATGCAGTGACAATGACACGTTATATAGATTTTGCAGACTCTCTTTAAAACTTTCCGCCATTTTTGTTTCTGCAGAATGCCTACTGTGCTTATTACATCTTCCGCGCTTAAAACATTTATGCCTGAGGACGCGCACCACCGACACACCAAGCGGGCACAGGACATGTGAGGCAGCCATGATTTATACACATAGTTACACATAGTTATAAACAAGTACATCTCCGGCCTAACAATAAATGGATTTGAGGATGTTTGACAAACAAATTATAATGAGACAATTCGTAACACACTAATTTAACTAATTGGGACAAATAAAATTGTGAATTAGTCTATTAGCAGTTAGCTAGTCAGCATGCTATTATGTAAGTTATGCAACTTGATTTTTAAGAATACCCATAACCCCTGGTGTTTTACCATGATGTACAAATGTTCACAGACCATTTAAGTATTTATTGGACATTATTAAACATGCAAACAGCTATTTTATACAGATTTCTCTTTAAGAGCTAAATCTTGACAGTGTTTAAATTTCAATGTTTTTTATATGATATAAATATTTATTTTATTTAAATAGTTTTACTTTTATGTGTGAAGTGATTCACTCTGTGGTAAAACAGTTAAAGCAGAGGCTTTGTGTGTCATTCTGTGTTGCATAGCACATCAAACAATCTAAATCTTTCTGGGTTGACAGAATGGCAGAGTGGTTAATGTTGTTGCCTCACAGCTTTAGAGACCTAGGTTTGAGTCCTGGCTTGTCTGTCTGTGTGGAGTTTGCACAACCTCCCATTGGTTTCATCTAGATACTTCAGGTTCGACCTAAGTATCATACAGAGTTTGACATGGCAATGCCAAAGTAAATATTACCCAATAAACTGCTCCAAACTCTTTCTTGTCTTCCCTGGTCCTCTTCAGGTGGAAATTACAAACCACTGTTGGATGGCACAAGTCCTTCCTGGTTCAGACACCATTTGTGAGGAGTTTGCATGTTTTTCACTACCTGTGGGCTTCCTCCCACATACAAATACAGTTAGTCAAACCTAATCTCTATATTGTCCTAGTGTCAGTGTGTGTGCATACATATCCTGCACTTGCATCCTGTCTGTGGTTGTTTCCTACCTTGTGCCCTGCGTTGCCATCAGCAATATAATTTTGGCTTTAACATTAAAACACTTACATCTCTGTTGTCACACCCTCGGGCGGTTCCAGCGACCAAACCCGTCCCATCACACGCGCACCGTCACCTGAGTTCTGATTTCATCTCATTGCACAAACCTGGCACTCATCACCGTTCACACGACTTATTCACTGCTCACTCGTTTTTGGGTTTGTTTTTTTTATAAAATGTCATTATAAAAAATTATACTCAATATACGATTGTAAAAATATGTTTATTTTCAAATTTATGCATGAAGCAATGTTTTTCATTGACTGATTAACTGATTTTGATTTATTTGAACTTGTATGTACAATTTTCCACATGCAGTAACCATGTCAGTCTCTACACCAAAGTTATCCACCCCTCTTTTTGTGGTATTATTATGGAGGATGATCTCTGGTTTTTGATGTTCCTGAAAAAAAAGACTCCTTCCTCTGGTATCCTTGTACAGACTTGTAAGTTCCAAGCATATGATGAAGTGACATCACAGACTGCCCTGATCTTTGTTTCATACTCTGCAGGTATCGATGGAATATATTGCCTAAAAGGGCAGCGATCCCTAAATGGCATCAGCTCTCCATCAATGGTGACGTTAGGACCAGGGTTGTGAAATGGGGAAGGAGATGCACCCACTTGTCCCACACTGTCCTGATGGCTGCAAGCTTGTGTCTAAGCTGTTAAACTGGTCTGTTATCCCAGTTATCAAACTGGATAATCCTGGAAATGATGTGAAAGGTTTTCCAGATACACTGTTGCATGGAAAAGTTCTCTCCCAGTTTCTGCATCCCACAGGGTGCTGTGGATTCACCTTTGGAACTGAAAACTCCAGCAAGGATAAGAACCCCAAAGAAAGCCTGTAAATGTGTCTGGTCCATCTCCTTCCACTTTTCTCCAAAAACACACCTTCCAGAATCCAGAATAATGTTTTGGATTGAACTGGGGATGAAAAGCTCAAAAGAAGACTTGATGTCCTGCACAAGAGGAACCGTGATCTATGTCAGCTCTGGAAACTTCTTCCTCTGCATCGTTATCAAAAGTTTCTCTCTCTTTTACAATCATTTATAAGAACATCTGAGCAGAGATTCTTTTATCTTTATCAGTTGTGAGAAAAAACCAGACTGCTATTGTGTACCCTGGGTCCAGTGGACCTGAACATCCTGTATGTAATATAAATGTATTGGGGGGAACATTTTAGGAATTTGTGGTATCCATTATGATTCACAATCAGGTCCAGAAGGTCGAGGGTTTAAATCCCACCTCTGGCAGGCTGAATGAGTTATAAATCACTCTGGATAAGACTGTAGCTAAATGTTATAAATATTAATGTAACACAACTTTTCATGTTTAAAATGGACATTTAGAAATCTCACAATGACCTTCCCTCTAACTCTTCTGTTAGAAAAAGAATTACTAAAGTAATTTTAGGAAATCTAGTGACCCATGTAGATCTCCCCCCCCCTCCCCCCTCCTGATGTGATTAATATTTACAGTCTTTACAGTATTTACTGATGATGGATGATCTGTAATAATCAAGATCATAATATTGTTCTGTTAATAATGTTCATCTCTACACCTGCTTTTATTATCCATAAAAGAGACTTTTATATTGTACTAATGCATATTATAAATCTTTATGTTAAATTTAAACATTACTAAACTGGTTTAAATGGAACAGAAAAGTCATAAAACTAATGATTGAGGAAGTGAAACACCCCCCCCCTCCCTCC
>JAUZSU010187933.1:0-12225 GCA_034780255.1 Parotocinclus maculicauda
TAGGATTTGTTTCGGTACTTTAGGATTTGGTCCGAATAAGCGGCTGGTCCCATTAACCAGTGGTCCAATTAACCGGAGTTGACTGTATTTACATGCTGCCTAGTGTCAGATGGTATGCATCCTACATACTGCTTTAAATGCAGTAATGTAGTTCTAAACACAAATGAATTACAGAATTCTGCTTTAACTTCCACCTCTGCTTAAGGATCCACAATGTTTATCGGCTGTTGAGGTGACCTGCTGTTTATGCCCACAATGTCCAAGTAGAAGAGTTAGAGGTCAGTTTTTAATTTTTTTTTAACCTTTTATTATTTATTTACAATTTTTAAAACCTCAGTCGTTAATGCAAACAGTTGTTAAAAGGTGCATACCTTCATTAGTTCTGATTCACATGCTTATTAAACATTTGAGGAAAATGGTGGCCACAAAAAAATAATGGAGCTTTTTCATACCTGTATTCTAAACACCCTCGGTTGGCTATCCTTTTCTCTGTTCTCTTTACTCTGTACAAACAGACACAACACTGTTCTCTGTGAAACAGCCAGTAGAGTGAGAAAGAACATTTTTTAATAAGCATTAATGCTTAATCTATAGGTTGCCTACATACTGGTTATAAACTGACATTCAGGCTCCAATTATTCAAATATACCTAATTCCAGGAAATGGTTTGGACAATGAATATCGAGAAAGCTGGAGCCTTATTTTCAATATCACAATGTAACAATTAAAAAAAAAATGTTCCCAGTTAAGTGTGTTTTCCTAATTGTTTGTGCCTTAAATTAATAGAAAAAAAGGTATTATTCCCTGTAAACATTGCTTTTGTGGTCAGCACAATGATATTTTAAATGTATCTATTTTCTAAGGATATTCGCGACATTTCAAAAGACTTTAAGAAGCTTCTGGAATTGTGAGAACTATCAAGACGTTTCTATAACTGTCCAGAATTATCTAGAACTTTCTGGGACTGTACAGAATTGTATTGACTGTACAGAATTGAATTGAATTGACCACAAATCAAGAAGATCTTGGAGTGCAGTGAATTTCCCACGAAGCTAAATAGGAAGGAGCTTGGAACAGTTTTGTCTCAGTGGTTCACGGTTTTCTAGCCAATCATAAAGATGAAAACTACGCACAACTAGTTCAGACTCTGATATAGAACTATGCTGCAATGGGCTGCAGGATGTCACTCAAAATCCACATCCATGATGCTCATCTTGATAAGTTCAAAGAGAACATGGGAGTTATTCAGAGGAGCAAGGCGAGCGCTTTCACCAGGACATTATGAACTTTGAACACCGTTACCAAGGACAATATAACGAGAGCATGATGGGCGACTATATTTGGGGATTGATTCGTGAAACTAATTTGCTGTATAGTCGTAAATCTCGGAAAACCACACACTTCTGAACAGTTTTTGGTAATCTGTGTAAATAGTCTGACTGTATGAATGAGAAGATGCAAAATCGACTGTTTCTATAGTGAAAATGCATAACTTTTGTTGCCGTGGTCACAGAAGCGAAGTTTATGATGACTGTTAGCAAATTTGCATTTGTTTTAGACATATGCAATTGGAATATAACACTAAAAGGCTGGAAACAAAACTTATTACGTTGTGTATTCAATACTTTTGGGAAAGCTCCACCTACTTTAAACGATGTTAGCGTTCATATAGTGGTGCAGAGGATTTTCTAATTGGTCCTTCTGCCTGCCTGATATGTAAAAGATTACGTGGGTCTGTATCTCTGTAATGTGCAGGATGTCACCACTGAGCCCTTTTATCACATTAAATTAACAACAATTCCCTCATAATGAACCACTGAATAAAACAAAAATGAAGTTTGTACACCTGTATTACTTTCTTAACATTTCTTATTGCAGGAGAAGATCCATGGATAAAGGTTTAAGGAGTACAGTTAACTGTGTGCAGCTGTGTTGCCAAACATCATCTCAACTAATGGTACTTCAGTTACCAAACACACCTAGTGTCAGTACAAATACATTTAGTTGGTAGGAATGAAGTAAAATAGTTGACTATAAATTAATGTAATGGAAGGGCAGGTATTAATGTTTTTCACCAGTTATTATGATAAAAGAATTCCATTATAAAGGAGAAAATGTAGGTTTGGATGGATTGTTAAAACCAAGTCTAACAAAAACTCCAGTAGTATATTTTCCAATGTGAGATCTACCTATGGTTATGTGTGAAGTTTTCATTTTATCTTTTAATTTTGTGCATTACTGACCCCATATTGTGCTATAACACAAATTTGAGACTAGTCTGATTAATTTAATTTGTGTAAACTACTTAATTATCATTTTCTAGGGTTTGGGCAAGCCTATTCAAATTACATGTTGTGTCTATATTCCAAATAAAAATATTATCTCAAACTTTTTTTAGATTAAACATCAATATATTTCAGGACCCAACCCTAGACAGGACACCAATTCATCACAGGGGACACACGTGCTCAGACTGGGACACTTGAGAGATGCCAGTTAACCCAATGCATGTCTTTGGAGAGGAAACTCATACATAGGCACAGTCCAGGCCAGGCATTAAACCGCTCACCTCTGGAGCTGTGAGGCTGCAGTGACAAAGTGCTGCCCCTTAATGTACTATATATAATTATTGCAAAAATGTTTTCTGAACCTTTTTTTTGCCCCATTTCAATTCTGATTGGGAGTGAGACAAGCTATCGGCTTGTAAACATTGTCTAAACTCTGTATGGTTATCGAAGTTACATAGAATTTATTTCCACATTGATCACTTTACCTACTTTTTGTGTATATACACACAATCTATTACACTACAACAACAAATTAGATCTCTTTATTTGGGATCTTAGTAAATCAAAGCTTAAGCCACAACAGGATGGAAAGTTCTGTCGGATTCGGGTTGGTCTACTGAAGTGTTGCTTTATACTCCTGCTCAGCTGCTTATATTAGTAGGAACCCTTCTCTTCCTGTGGCTCATCCCCTTGATTATAATATAGTGGCAAGTTTGCAAGAGGTCCTCTGTGTTATGGGATTAGTAGCAACTATTCATGGCCATCATTAAGCAGAACTGAAAATACAGCTGTCCCTTTGTCCTTCTCTAAACCTAACTGGTAAAGCCATTGATGGATGATCCAGATTCTAATTGAAGGCATTCTGTCTGACCTCACTATTCACTTATTTCACAAAATGTGTGATATCATATACAGTTGTCTAAATGCATTCACACATCTGCACACACCTCCTCCACCCATTCACACGTTGTGTTTTACACCAGTGTGCCTGTTTTACAATGCATCTGGGTGTTCTCGGGACATATCGTGTGCAAGGTTTAGAGATTTTTCAGAGAAATTGCAGGTATTTTACACGTAGCAAACCTGTCCAGAAAAGTAAAAAGCATGCACAACTTATACATATACAAAACGATCACAGAAATACTTCACTGTTGCTAAATATTCCTAAAAATACAGAAGAACTGTAGAAACTGTAAAAGTGTACATCTGTTGTTTCAGAACTTTATGTCTACAATTTAACCACAGACAACAGTATTGCTTGTTACAACAGTGACTTAAGATCAGCATCTCATCTCTTGCTGTTTACTTTTTATAATATCCACCATTGGCAGATGCTGACTGCTTTTTTGTCAGAACCAGTGTTTTTTCACTGTGTACAAGAAAAAGTACACAAAAAACCCACATTGTCTGATTTAGCCCCAGCTTCTTTGATTCTTTGATTGATGCTCAACTTAAGATTTTGCTGTATTTTATAGATGGATAGAAAACAGCTGATGCGTGAGCAGTATAACATCAATAAAACATGCCCATCAACCACATTAAACATTGCTTGAGTCATTTGCTTTGTATTATGTTACCAAGTGAAACAAATGAAAACTGAATGCAAGAGGACATAACTAAATCACAGTTTTTAGTTACATCAGAAGTTTAAACCAAGTGTTAAATTATTATTTTTTTACTTACAATAGGTGCTAATGTGACTAACAAGAAGCAAGAGTAACAGTCATCTCCAGAATTATGGACACTCTTGATAAAAAGTGGGTTTTTAAACATTAGAAAATGTGTTTGTATGTAATTAGCTTAAAATCACACAGAAAATACAACTATTTATAATTCTGAAGTATTTCATTTGATTGGAGAATAGTGTGGAGTCTCATTTTCAGCTTATCCCACAGGTTTTTAATGTGGTTTTGGTTAAGGAACTGGAATGGCCATGTTAGACACTGAATTCCGTGGTCATTAAACTATTTTAGTGGAACTGAACATATGTTTTAGATAACTGAAAAATCAACCATGACCCAGTTGGAGCTTCTTGGCAGAGGCAGACAGATTTTCATTTTAAATCTCATGAAGTCCATGATGCCATGTATCCTAACAAGGGGCCTTTGAAGAAGAAATAAAACTGCCTACATCATCACAGATGTATCACACATATATCAGTTAAAGTTATTCTCTGCTTTTACTTTAAACAGGCTTTGTATGTTTGTTGTCAAAATCTTCATTTTGATCACATTTGACCATAGAACCGAGCCAAATTTTAGTAGCATCTAGTGAACAGCAGGTGCTATTTTGTGTTAAGATCAAAGCAGTGGGTTTCATATGACACACCTTCCGAACGATGTGCCATCAAGGTGGTTATTAATTGTACATTTAAAAACTGGGTAATGACAAAATACTTCTACAGATCCCTGACTGTGATGCTCAAATAAACTTTGGCTTCTTCGTATGTTGAAAAATACACCTTTAGACAGGTTCGTTCCAACTGTTGTTGTTTCAGATGTCTTACTGATTGATATCGGTAGATATTGGCATGTTCATGTGATTTATATGCTTAGGTTTATAAATGTATAAAACTGTACATAAAGTGAGAGCAAATGCCTGAGACATTAGAAAATTAGTGAAGTTGTGTATGTTGTATATTTATTTTGAATTGAATGTTTTCCATTAAAATCAGCACAACTATCTTTTTAAATGTAGAATAATTAAAAAACAGATCAGAATATTAGAAATTATTAGTATTTACTCAAGCAGGCATGGACTCCACAAGCTGGTGCAAAATCGGATGATCATCCGATGTATTTGTAAAGATAAATGAGAATATGTTCATTGATACCTTGGTTCTTATCATTAATTTGTTCCAGAATGCATTTTGAGTACTGAAAACAAAAAGTGCAAAGGTACAATGTAAATGTAATTACCCCAAGAAAAAGCACACTGTATAACGCATTATATGTATTAATGGAGCTGAATTGTATAGGTGCTCCCAGGTAAATGTATCAGGAACCAATGAATATCATACTGTATAGTCTATACCCTATTATAGTGGGGCTGATTACAAATGAACACTTACATTAACCTACAATTGGCCAAATCATTAACCCTAAGATTATCTTATAATAAAGTGTTGAAAAATACAATGTAATTGAGTGAGTAATTGATTAAAAGCAAAAGGTAAAAGCAAAGCACTCACTCTATTGGTTGAACTCAGAGTGCTGCTGCCACCTGCTCAGCCGGAAAGTCAAAAGGATTCAGTTCCTGTTTTTCTTTCTGCTGGCTGCCATTACTAATCTTTTTATGAACCAAGTGGACTAATTTCCACTAAGTGTGGTGGTTGAGAACTGAGGTACTACTGTATAATAATAATAATAATAATAATAATAATAATAATAATAGGTTGAACTTATATAGTGCTTTTCTCAAGCTCAAGGACGCTGTACAACAACAATAACGTCAGAAAATTATATTATCAGGTTACGATTAATGGTGTGTGGTCTATTGCCATATACATCACAAATAGTACTCTGAGGGAGTTTTCACACAGGGAGATTTACACAAGATTTGTGAATACCCAACACCTGAACTTTACATCTCATACAATAGTCATTAACAAATTTATTTAACCACACTTGAGACTGTGTTCAGAACTCAGTTTCTTCCACTCCAAACTTCGTAAACAATTTCTTTAAGGTCTTCACTTGCGTGGGGGCATTGTCATGCTAAATCACTAAAGACTCTTCCTTGCACTGTTGCTACATAACTACAAGTAGAGCAGGTACCATAAATATGTCCCATTAATAATAATTCTAAGGCGTTCAAATAATTGAAAAACTGCCCTTAACGATTTTTCTGCCTCCACCAAACTTAACAGTTGGCAACTTGTTATTTGTCTGTATTATTCTACTCCAGACTTCCTTCAAGTGCCTCTATAAAAAGGTCCATGAGCACTTCTTGATCATCTTAGGGCTTCACAAAACTAGCATCTGATCAGCTATATGGTATTAATGCATTCCTGACAAAGCATATCTATAATTGATTTTAGCATTTGCTGTGGCTAAAATAGCTACCTTGATAAATTAGAAAGGATGTCTTAGATTTGTCCATGTACTGAATTGTTTGGTGTGTTATAGTCCTTAAAACAACTTCTTCTACTAGGTGCCTTTAAACACTGACCTTGTCTTTATATTGTTATTATTATGTTTAAGTTTGCATGTCATTCATAACATTTGATTGAGATTGAGAGATAATGAAGGCTGCTGCCAAGCTGAGAAATGTGTCCTATGTGGATTGTGTTGTATTTGCATCTAGGTAAAAGCAGAGGAACGTAGTATGTAAACTTTGTACAAACTGCCTCTATACTGAAAAACAGTACTCAGTCTTAGTAATCAGTCATTAGGAATAATCCTGAGATGAACTGTAACATACTGTGTTCCTCAATTTTTGCTAGTTCAACTAACGTTCATGATGTTTAGGAGTCTTCACATCAGCCATCTCTAACCTTTGATTGGGCAGTAATAGAAAATTGAGTTAAAACAAAATCATTAAATCTCCACCAAACGTAATTGTGTTTACTGAAATGTTTTGTTAAAGCTACTACAGTAATATGCAGGGTTTAGCTGTATAATTCATCAGTAGTGTTTGGCCTATAATTTGCACAGTAATCTCATTTTGATGTGGATTTAAATGGCATTCCTTGGTATAAATGTGGGTGTCTGCTACTGAGAGCCTTTAAAAGTTTATGTTTATTCTTATTAAGGTTGTAATACTACACTGCTGCATGCTATGTGGCACAGTGTAGTTAGTCACCATTCTTACACCACATTTAATTGTGTTTACTAAAATGTTTTGTTAAAGCTACTAATAGGTAGTATTTGAGTGTTACATTTCTAGCCTTTAATTTGCACAGTAATTTTATTTTGATGTGGAAGCAGATGACGTTCCTTAGAATGAAATGTGGGCGTCTCCCACTGAAAGCCTTCAAAAGTTTACTCTTTCTTGTTTATAGAGGAGGAGGTAGTTTGGGGGGAAAAAAACATGGTTACCTGATAATAATTACGTTATAATAGCACTGAAATGTCATATAATCTGTTTTGTCTGGTATTTAACCTGGTAAATACTCTACCAAGTTAAATATATATATATATATATATATCTACCAGGTTAAATACCAGACATCTGACAGTGCTCAGAAAGTATTGCAGTATTTTCATCCTCATTTCATCCAGTCTAAACGTTGGAGCAAAACATCCTATAGCCCTACTGCTGTGTGTAGGCATTTTAGTCAAGTTACAATCACTTTTATTTGTTTGGTAACATATTTAATTTTGGTAATAAAACCGTGTAAAACCTTGGTAATGTTTAACCCTATTACAGGAATGGTATTTATTGGCTTACTGTTTGGTCCCACATGACCTAGCGATATGTGTATACTAATGATGATTTTCAAATTAGTTTTATCCCCTTCACAGTACCTTGTGGTCTAATTAAAAACAGTAGAAAGAAAATCCCTGTAGCCTTAACTCTACAGCCTGAAAGTGCAATACCTATTTAAAAAATCACCACAACTTATTATAATCCTTACATTTTACTTCATTACACCTTAAAAAACGAAATGACATGTAGTTTTAATAGCTGTGTTTACACATCTCGCCTCACATAATCACAGTAAATAGAACATTACAAATGCAACTATTTATTTGACTATTTATACTTTGGATAATCAGCTACTTTAGAGCTACTTTAGCTACTTTAGCATTTATAAATTTGCTCAGGTAGAGTCATTCACATTCCAGATCCCACACCACTGTAACTGGTCCCCATCTGACATAATTTGTGGTGGTTCTGATTACTTAAGAATAAAAGCTGATGTTACTTGGGGATTCCACTACTAATAGCTAACTAGTTAACATTAATAGGTAGCAAAAATAGTTTTTCATGGTAGGAAAGGTGCTTTTAAATGGACTCTGAAATAAAGCTGTGGAAAAGTAGAAGGGAGGAAAAAGGTGGTCTAACTACCTGTCTGACTACAGTTGAGAGCAGTGGAAAGTGTATCTACAAACCCTACCAACACCTTGTCTAAATAGAGAAAATGTAAATTCCAAACAAGCAGAGTGTGGAACAGGAAGAGTGCCATCTATAACAATGTTATTTTTAATGCGCTTTCAGAACTTTTTTTAATTAACTGACAGGCAAAATGTATAAACATATCTTTAAAAAAGTTATTTTGATAGGTTTTGAATTCAGCATAAAGTATGTGTTTATATTATATTCTATATAGATTTAGCTATTTAAGCCAAACATGCAAGCCTCCTTAATTAAACATTTTCCATAGAACCTGATTATATTTTAGAGGTTCGAAACTTTCAACATGGCACAATCATGTGGTGCCACCTTTGCGCCAAGCCAAATGTCTTTCCTGTGAATCTACCCCTGAAAACTATTAGGTGCTGATGTGAAGTGAAAACATCTACAAGCAATGACAGTTCAGCCTCAAACTGTAGGAAGCAATAGTTCACAGATTAGCGCATACGGGACTTTATGGATTTAGCTTCGTTGTCTGGACAGCTTCACACGAGCCTGAGATAGCCATGCATGGTACCAGTTAATGACTGAAGTGTTGTAAAACACACCACAATTGGAATCTGGAGCAAAGATTGGTAGAGAAGAAATTGTCTATGACTGCTTTTCTTTCTTCTTTCTTCTAAATGCTAATGTTTCAGCAACCGTTTAGGGAAGTACCTGTCACATTACCAGCATCATAAATACTCATATATCATAATATATTGCTCACAATAATTAGGGGATATTTTAAAATGAAGGCAGTCTTGTCATTGTAATGTGTGCAGCTTCTGCATTGTATTGTTAAAAACGCATTAAGATTCATGAATAATATGTATTTTGTGGGAGCATATGTTAAAGATGCATATGTCTAAAAATTCCGCTTTTCCACTAAAATGTGCTCGTTCCAGCCTTGTTTTGCTGTGTTGCAGGCCTGAAATGCAGGAATGGATGTTTATTAACATGTTTAAGTTGCCCAAAAAGCATGAAATATCCTGGGTTCATACTGCCTGCAATTAAATAAAAGATCTGTTTTATTTGTTTGAGGTTTTAGTTTTTGCATTTTCCATACTGTTTGCCAACCATGATGCTAACAAGCCAGTAGTGCCCAACTCTCACTAATGCTATCATCCCTAATCCCTGCAGTCATGTTAAAAAAGCTTGGAAAACCTTCCCAAGACACTGTCGTGTTACAGCAGCAAATAAACCACAAAAGAAAACACCAGTGCAGGTATTCAGGTGTCCATATACTTCAGAGAAGTACCGAGTATTTTAAGTTTGTTTATTTTTATTTAATAAATGTTGCTATCAGTGACGGACACACAATTTTACATCAGAACAATTAATTTATATATATATATATATATACACACACACTCAACACCAGTTTAACGTAATCAATTAAGAGGATACAGGTTAAGTCCGTCCAAACAATCCATGTGGGATATTTCATTTTGAAGTATCTCCTGATTTTTGAGGGCCGTATATTTGTGTCCCTTCATTCAATAAACATAAAATTAAACATATTTGTGTTTATACATACAAGTGGTTACCCTAGCCCAGGAAAACCTGTGCCATGTCTGTGGATCAGATCTGCTGTGGCGATCACTAATGGGAACGGTCATAAGAAGAAGGCATGCTATCCTACTGAAAGTACTCATCAGAAGATGGGTAACAATACTCCTGCTGTGGTGCTTTTACGGTTCACATTTGTGTTAAGGTGCCTAATGTGTGCATAGAAAATATCCCCCACACTATTACACCACCAGAAGCAGCCAGAGCCGTTAATACAAGGCATAGTTATTTAAGTTACTGTTGCCTTTCATTCAGCTTAAACCAGTTTGGTCATTCCCCTCTGACATCTGACATCAACAAGGCATTTTTGCCCAGAGAACTGCCTCTCGTTCTCTGTAAACACTAGAGATGGCTGTGTGTGAAAATCTCAGTGTATCAGCAGTTTCTGAAATACTCAGACGAGCCCATCTGATGATGATTCTGATGAACTTTATTAATCTCAGCGGGAAATTCAAGGTATCCAGTAGCAAATCACAATAGAAATAATAATAAAAGAGATTAAATGTTAAAGTAAACATAGCAGAATTGCTATATACAGTATAACTATAAATGCCGGTAGACAAACTAGCACCAACAAGCATGCCACCATCACTTAAATCAGACTTCCTTCCCTATTTTGGTGCTCAGTTTGAACCTCAGCATAGGGAGGTTTGATGTCTTCATGCTTAAAGGCATTGACTTGATGCTTGGCTGTTAATTCTGCTAACAAGAACTTAAAACAGGTGTGTATTTAATAAAGTGGTTGGTGATTGTAAATATAACTGCAGTTTTAGGTCCTGTAGCTTTATATTTCCTGAAACAGTCAGACCGAAGAAAGAGATGCCTTAGGTATTGACCAATTAAAAGTGTGACAACAAGTATTGAGAAATGTGGATGATGATGGTAATATATTGCAGTATCAGTAAGATGTCATGTTAATCAAAGTGCATTTTCTTCTCTCTAATGCTGAGATGTTAAATACAGTAATATCCTACAGGGGCTCTTCCAGGAAATCAACAAAACATAAGTTGTCCATGGGTGTCCAAACTTTCTGAATTCCGGTATCACATTTTATTGTTACATTGGCCTATTTCTAGTTCAGAAAGCCTCACTGTGTGTATGCAGTTGCAGAGATTAAACTAGTGTAATGGGCTAAATAGCATGGACTTAAAGCATGTTTTGAGTTGTTAGACCTGGAGTAACAACGGTGTGTTTAAAACAGTAGATCATCTTTGTGATAAAGCGCGACATTGACAGTGGATCGCCTTAATCAAAGTGCATGTTGTCATTTTGATGCCTCGTGTGATGTGAAATAACGTGTCGATGATATTGCAGTGAATGATGTGGTGTCGCATGGCGCTTGCTTGCGGGCTCGCTCGCTCTCTCCCTCTCCCCTCTGTGTGGCTGATGGTAGAAGTGCTGAAAGGGGAGGTACTAGTTTGCCACACAGTCTCATGTAGATTAACCTTTCAATTAGTCGTTAGATCAGGTTCCCTCTGTCTGCGCCGAGTGCTTTATTCGCTGGATCAAACGGGACCCGCTGGATTTTAATTACGCCTTTATGCACCGCTTCAAATAAAGCCGGTTATTAAAGTGTTTCCGCTGGGAGAGGAGAAGAGAAGCGGAGAGGAAAGAAGAGAGAGCGGATCGGCCAGCAACTTAAGGTAACGGAGACGCTGGTTACGATCTGAACGATAGCCTATGCGAGCTCTTTGGAGTTGCTAATTACTCATCAATCTTTTAGAGTTCAACTTGCCGTAACTTAGTGATCGCGATTATACCGTGATCACCTGGCTTTCTTTACTTAACAGAATTTTCCAAATACTACCGATTTACAACAGTCGGCTGAGTGTGAGGACATTCGCCCAGGGCTTACGGTTTGATTTAGGATCGGGTGCACTGAATACTACTGGATGCCCAGACCACCACTGTTAGACCTTTTACTAGATCGGAACGTTTAAAACATTTTTAACCGACACGCCTGTCTAAACTCGTATAGATGACATTGTGGACAATATGCACTTGTGTATCGCAATTACGTTATGATCTGAAATGTATCTCAGACCGATGATATGTCCGTACCCTCATTCTCCCGAGTGTCCGAGTAGAGGACTGTTCGTATTTTAATATAGCAGGATCGTTCATTAAACAGCTATCTAGGTGAAATGATTTAAGCGTCACGATCTCTGCTCTTTCAGGACACACAGGGAGATTGCAGGTGTGCCATTTGATATGTCACACAACCCGAGAAGAGTGGTCACATTAAAAGGCGGGTCAAGTGATTTTTGTCAGATCATGAAACCAATCGACTCCCTGAGAGGCTGAACTC
>JAUZSU010187944.1:0-12224 GCA_034780255.1 Parotocinclus maculicauda
CATTTAATTCTGCCATGATTTGGGCAGCCGTGGTTTTATGTTTTTTGGATACAATCCGGGTTAGCACCCGAACATCCTTTTCAGACAGCTTCCTCTTGCGTTAATCCTGTTGGATGTGGTTAGTTGTTCTTGGTGGTATGCTGACATTACCCTGGATACCGTGGCTCTTGATATATCACAAAGACTTGCTGTCTTGATCACAGATGCGCCAGCAAGACGTGCACCAACAACTTGTCCTCTTTTGAACTTTGGTATGTCACCCAGAATGTTGTGTGCATTTCAAAATTTTAAGCAAAACTGTGCTCTTACCCTGCTAATGGAACCTTCACACTCTGCTCCTACTGGTGCAATGTGCAATTAATGAAGATTGGCCACCAGGCTGGTCCAATTTAGCTGACAGAATCTCTGAGCACGTGCACTTAACTTCTTTGGTCGACCATGGCAAGGCTTCTTCGACCTATCCTGTCGAACCGCTGTATAGTCATTTGTGCTGCACATGGCATCAGTGATGGATAATAGACTCTGTGCTCCTAACCCATAAGTAACTACATTTTTTCTCTTCTCTCTGAGGTGATGTTTCAGTACCATTTCCAGCACCACATACTTAGATGTTCCTCCACCTCAGCATCACTCTACTAGTCTTTATCAACAGAAACCAGTCCCACCAGAGTGCAGTAACTTCCTCCATCATTTAGTCATTAGGAGACAATGTGCCTTCAAGGTCCTCCCACTGAGGACTCATTTTAAAATGAATTTCGTTTTAAAATCTTTTTTGTTATTTATTTTATTACTAATTTAAATTTTATTGTTGATTTAAATTAGATTATTTACTTAATTTTACTATTACTTTAATGCACTTTTAAGTATTTACCTAATTAACATCTAGGCCACCCATGGAGGATGGGTCCAATTTTGAGCCTTGGTCCTCCCAAGGTTTCTTCGTTCTGCTTTCAGGGAGTTTTTCCTTGCCACTCTAACCCTCAAATGGGATTGGCCTTTTACGATAATATAAGATTGTGAAGCTGCTGTGAGACAATGCTCCGTTGTAAAAAGCACTATATAAATACATTTGAAATGAATTAATTTGAATCTTTGCCAAAATGCTGCAGCTCATTTTCAAGGTGCCATCTTCTTATATCCTAGGCCATCTTTATTAACAAGTATTTTTTTCAGATCCCCAGGGAGTTCCTTACCATGAGGTGCCATGTTGAACTTCCAGTAACCAATATGAGAGTGTAAGAGCTATAACACCAAATGTAACACACCTGATCCCCATTCACACCTAAGACCTTGTATCACTAATAAGCCATATGATACTGGGGAGGGAAAATGGCTAATTGGGCACAATTTGGACACTTTCACTTAATAGTGTACTCACTTTTGTTTCCGGCTTAGACATTAATGGCTGTATGTTGAGCTGTTTTGAGGGCACAGCAAATTTACACTGTTATACAAGCTGTAGACTGATAGCTTTACATTGTATCAAAGTGTCATATCTTCAGTTTCGTCCCATGAGAAGATATCATATAATAGTTAATAAAAAATGTGAGGAGTGTACTCTTGTGACATACTGTAAAAATTGGCTTTGCCACCGAAACAGAATGCCCTGGGCGAATGCGGGATCCCATTGATGTTGGTCTAAAGCCCAGGTGCAGAACTACCAGGGCCATCCTATGACAGTTTCTGCTGCAGCTGGATCTTGGAGGTGCCTAAGAGGTGCCACTTAATGGTATGACGAATACGTACAAGGGATGACACCACATTACGTAACGTGCTGCGGTGTGGACTTTTCCAAAAGGTTGCCACAACCATTGGTGAGGTTTCTTCATCGTTTTTCGGACGACCACTATATGGCTCCTGACTGATGACTTACAGTCCACGCTCCCGGTTTCTCTAAATTTGGCTATGAGAAACACTCATTCTATTCTACCATGTAAGATTGCATTAGATGTACATTACCCTGTAAAATAGCATCTGGGAAATGTAGGTGTAAAATTATGAGCTTAACCAGACCTCACAATGTCACTTATATGTGAGGTTAATGCCTGTTCTTAATGCAGAAAATAAAGAATTTATATTTAAATGCTATATTAAACTGTTTAATGTTTTATTCTTGCAATTATATTGTACTGATTCATTCAGAATCAATATTCAGATCCAGAAAATCCCAAACGTTAAATCAGTTCATCTGGATGTTTTGTGGGAGAATCCTTACATCCAGGTAAACTGATTATGATTTAAATTTAAGATTGACCAGTTTCTTTTCATACTTTCATCATTATAAATTTAAAAAATGAGCGCACGCTTGCTGTTACCTTGCTATGTAGCTCAGCAGGTGGGCACGTATGATAAGGCCAGCTTTTCGACGTACCTCATCCCTCTCCTTCTCCAGCTTCTGCTCTAGCGACTCCTTCATAAACACCTGTAGAGTCAGAATGCAATATTTGTTAGCAAATTTAAACAGCAGGCTCAAACATTTTAGTTAAGTAAGGTAATTAGGAGAACAAAAAAAAAACCAAAGAAGAATAGTGAAGTAGATAAACCATTGGCCCACCTTGGTTTTTCCAAGCTGCCACTCATTCTTGGTAGGATTGTACTTAGTAAGCAAATCAGTGCACTGTTTTTTGTCACCGCCCTCATCTGTTGCTGCTTTCCCTCTATCCTTCAGGATGATCTTATACCTTAACACACAGCAGCACCTCAGTTCACAGTGACAAACAAAAATACTAATGTAGACCTTATCAATTCTTCCAACCATTCTATGTCATTGGTTTTAACTCCTAACATGTTAATAAATTACCTAATTTTGTTTACCTATTTAAGTTGCATTCTACTCCCTGGCTATGCTAACAAAAAGCAACATTACATCCCACTCCTTCCCACTCCTAATAAATCAGGTTTAGGTTTATCTTTATCACACATTGCCCAAAGGTTTGTCCCACAACGACATGTGGAGATCTGCAGAAAAGTATGCCAAACAAATTAATAGCTCTGTTTAAAACAGATGATTGTTTCAAAACTGCTTTACAAATATCCAAGCCCAAAACCATAAATGACTAAACTTAGGGCAACAATGACAAAGAAAAACTCCAATTCCAATGAAGTTTGGATGTTGTGTTAAACTAAAAACAGAATACGATGATTTGCAAATCTTTTTCAACCCATACTTAATTGAGTACACTACAAGGGCAAAATATTTTATTTTTAAACGGATAAACTTTATTGTTTTTTGCAAATATTCACTCATTTTGAATCTAATGGCTGCAACACAGTCCAAAGAAGTTGGGAGAGGTGTAACAAAAGACTGGGGAAGTTAGGTTAAGGAATGCTCAAAAAACACCTTTTTGGAACATTCATCACTTTGGAATAGACAAATAGTGAATTATTTCCCTGAGCAAATAGTCCAACAGTTTAAGAACATTTCTCATCATGTAATTGTAAATCTGGAGAAAATCTGGAGAAATCCCAAACGTTTATTGAGTGTTGTTAAAAAGAAAGTTGATGTACCACAGTGGTAAACACGCGTCTGTCCCACACTTTGTGAGGACCAAGAGTCAAAATAATATGTTAGCATCAGGTATGAATGTCAGATAGGAGAATTACTTCGTCTATTTTTTACGCATCTCGCCAAAAATAATAAGTTTAGACTGAATTCATGTAAAAATACTACTTGAAATCATTTTTTTTTACATTTTATAGTCATTGTTTTAGTTTAATGTGCTAATAACAAAAAACATGAACTTTCACCTGCTCAAGAAATCGTTAAAGTCTCGTCGCACAGGAAAGCCAGCACGGCGGATTTTCACCGTCTCTAACATTCCAGAGTAGCTCAGCTGATTCAACACCACCTCTGGGTCAAACAGGTTCGGTGTCTGAAGCAGTAAAACACATTCACATTAAGGCTTTGAAACAATGCTTCATTGTAAAAAAAAGCCGTATATGAATAACGAAATCCGCCCTGGACAGCAATTATTTTCAAACATTTTGTTTTCTGAGTAAATGGAAGTGGTAGACAATGTCAATATAAAGAATTTCAAAATATGAAGGATTTAAATAAATGTATCACTTGTATCAACTATGATTAATTGCATTTAATTAAGTAATGATTCAAATGACCCTCATTCTGTTTTTCGCGGCAATACCTTTCGCCGTGTTCGTAACTGACAGCACCAAGATCTGCAAGGAATAAATCCAATTGTGAAAGAAAAATGAATATTCTAATAACATGTTGCACTTAGCATGCTTTTGATTGCCTTAAGCAATTACCTTAATATAGTTTGGATTTCTGTTGCTGCCAAGAAATCTGATTTGTTGAGGAACAAAAACGCCCTATTTGGGTTTAGTATTTTAGGAAACATGTATCCAATGGCAAATTTAATAACTTTTTTATTAAATGTGACTCTCTAGCACATTCACAAAGGAAAAAACAGTACTTTGTATATCTGAGATGCATCACTAGTAGTTGTTCCAATACTTTTATTGTACTTTTGTTTATCATGCTAAAATAGTTGTAGTTGTTTCAAGAACATATTCATGTTATTTTATGTTTCTGTCATATGAACTGCATAGCCAGTTGGAACCAATGGGTGAACATTGCCATTGTGTAACAGGACATGTCTTAAATATTTAAAAAGCCACCATTTGACCATTTGAGGGGGGTGGAGGTGGTGCACATAATCCAAAGGTATTAACAATCCATCAGTGTCAGAGCAGAGGTTTCGCAATTGTTCTTGATGGTTAAGCAAGATAGAATGTTTGTATCTGGTGAGAGCAAACCCCATTCTTTCAGTCTTGAAGCAAGTAGTCATGGCAAATCTATATCCCCGAACAGGGCATATAATTCATAGGCTTTCTTAAGTACAGTCATGCAGCTGTTGTTAAATCTTCCTGAAGACAGTAAATCCTATATACAGGGCTTGGACAATGAAACTGAAACACCTGGCTTTAGACAAAGGTTTGGCTATAGCAGCCCAGCTGTGTATACTGACCCTGTGGATCCCGACGGACAGTTCGGGTGGAAACGGAGTTGAGGTGCACATTTAATTCTGCCTTGATTTAGGCAGCCGTGGTTTTATGTTTTTTGGATACAATCCGGGTTAGCACCCGAACATCCCTTTCAGACAGCTTCCTCTTGCGTCCACAGTTAACCCTGTTGGATGTGGTTCGTCCTTCTTGGTGGTATGCACCTCAACTCTCCTGTTTCCACTAGAACTGTCCGTTGGGAGCTTCACAGGGTCAATATACACGGCAGGGCTGCTATAGCCAAACCTTTGTCTAAAACCAGGTGTTTCAGTTTAATTGTCTAACCCCTGTATTTGCATAGCACCTGCACGCCCAGGCATAATTGGACTGACCAAACTATATATGTTATATGTGTTATACATATATATTATTTGTATATCACACAAAAATGTACAAACAAAAAATGTGATATTAAAGTTTAAAGGTGAGTTTCATGATCAGTAGTCCAAAAATCTATGAAATCTAACTAAAAGGGTAAGTATACACATCTAATCTAAACATACAGTGATTTCCAAATGTCCGCCAGAATAAAAAAAATGAAACATTTATAATGAAGTGAATTGCTGATCATGATATTTTTGTTTGTATTGTTGCTGGAGAGACTCACCTTGTCCATGTTTGGTTTGATGCAGCGCACAAAGAAGGGGTTGGACACACTCAGAGTAGCCATTAAGGAGTGAAGGGAGTCCTAAGAGAAGAATGTAGAGTAAATGCATTATAGTAACATATTTACTGATACAATTTGTGTAAAAGATCTGATTTAATTTTCCAGGTCTGAATGATCATATCCAAGAGTCAGAATTGACTGGCCATATGAAAAATAGGAAAGAGGTTGCATACTGCAACTAGTTTTAAAGTACTTTCTATACCGTTTACCAAATCACAAATGGATGTTTTAATTAAAACATAAGTATACCAGCAAAATATTAATAAATTAAATGTATGTAATTTTAAATTCTGCATAATATTTGTTAAGGGAGAGGTTTCTATTGAACATAAGGCAGCACTCACTCTGAACTGGGAGCTGACGGTGGGCTTTTTTCTGGCAGTGCCCATTTTTAGGGTTTCCTCATTATTTCTGCTACACACTTGCTCAAACAAATCATAGATGAAGTCCAGCCTGGGTGCACACACATACAATACATAAATAGATGCACACATACAGTATCTTACAAAAGTAAGTACAGCCCTCACATTTTTGTAAATATTTTATTATATATTTTCATGTAACAACATTGAAGATATGACACAATGTAAAGTAGTCAGTTTACAGCTTGTATAAAAGTGTAAATTTGCTGTGCTCTTAAAATAGCTCAACACACAACCATTAATGTCTTAACCACTGGCAACAAACGTGAGTACACTAGTAAGTGAAAATGTCCAAATTGTGCCCAAAGTGCCATTATTTTGTGTGTCCATCATTATTTTGCAGCACTGCTAACTGCCAACATGAAGTTCACTAGAGCTTGACAGGTTGCCACTGCTTTTTGAATTCCTCCATGATGACATCATGGAGCTGGTGGATGTTAGAGACCTTGCATTCCTCCACCTTCCATTTGAGAATGCCCCACAGATGCTCAATAGGGTTTATGTCTGGATGCAAGCTTGACCTTTACCCTCAGTTTCTTTAGCAAGGCAGTGGTCATCTTGGAGGTGTGTTTGGGGTCATTATCATGTAGGAATACTGCCCTGCGACAGGATCATGTCTGTCACAATATGTTGTATGTCTTCAGTATGTCACAATACATGTTGGCATTCATGGTTTCCTCAATGAACTTCAGCAAACTGTTGTGAGATTTCTTGTGCATCAGGTTTAAAAGAGACTTCCTTCTGAGATGACCGCGATGCAGACCAGTCTGATACAGTGTGCAGTGTATGGTCTGAGCACTGACAGGCTGACCTCCAACCTCTGCATCAGTGCTGGCAGCACTCATACGTTTATTTTCAAAAGCCAACCTGCTACAGCTCACGTTGGCAATCTTCTTACAGCCTAGGCCAACTTTATATAGAGCAATAATTATTTTTTTCCAAATCCTCAGACTTCTTTGCCATAAGGTGCCATGTTGAACCTCCAGTGACCAGTATGAAAGAGTGTGAGAGCGACAATACCAAATTTAACACCCCTGCTCCCCATTCACACCGGACACTGGCTAATTTGGCACAATTAGTACTTACTTTTGCTGCCACCGGTTTAGACATTAATGGTTGTGTGTTGAGTTATTTTGAGGGCACAGCAAATGTATACTGTTATACAAACTGTAGACTGACTACTTTATTTTGAATCTTCAGTGTTGTCCCATTAAAATATAAAATAAAATATACTGCTCACAAAAATTAGAGGGTATTTTAAAATGCAATATCCCATCGTGAACAATCTCCTAATTTTTGTGAGCAGTGTAGTTCCAAAAATGTGAGGGGTGTACTCACTTTTGTTAGATATTGTATAGACATCAGGATATTTTAATACATTAAAATGTAGTTTATTATTGCATATTTCTTAAATTTACTAAAGGGTTTTTGTCGCAGTTCACATAATCGGCATTAACAGTTTGAGAGAAAACAGTTTAATCTTTTGATATATTTCAGAATGTCATAAATTTAGTCATTTAGCACATTATCTTATCCAGAGGGACTTACAACTAATACAATCTTATAATCCAAAAAAATTTAGGTTAAGGGCCTTGCTTAAAGACAAAGCAGTCATAGCATGGCAGGAGTGGGATATGAACCCTGGATTTTCTGTTCCATATTCTGTTACCATATTCTAAACTGGTACATAATGCATGTCACTTAATAATTCCACTGTAAAGGTGAGTTGTATTTGTATTGGTTAATAAGAAGTTGCAGTTTGCATGAATTATTTTGTTTAAAATGAATTTCAGTGGCGTTACAAAGAGCAGAGCATCTCGTGATCTGAATGCTTAAACAAATGCTTGATGGGGTTTTAGTTCAGGTGACTGTAGAGGAACGTCTCCGGCAATCCTGACTACTTAATCCTAGTTGTTGCAAACTTTTGAGTTGGAAAAACTTGTGTATTTGTGTTTCTAACCTGCTGTCCCTTAGCATGTTTAGTATATCATCTCTAAAAGTGTCTCGGTTCTTCTCCAAGATCCCTCTTACATCATACAAGACCTGGAATGGAGGAGCATTAACAAAGATAGCAGAAGGAAAGAATGGAAAGAATTAAAAGAATGAGCAAAATTATTTGGAGCATGAACCATACCTCTCCAGCATAGTGCTTGATGCCAAACTGATGATCTGCCAGTCTGGGTTTCACATAGTACGGGTTTGTCTGTGAAGGCATCAAAAACATTTATTTGAATTTGTATGTATAATGGCATGCAGAGAATGCTTTTCAGTGTGTTTTTTCACTGTGTGTGTGTGTGTGTGTGTGTGTGTGTGTGTGTGTGCGTGTGTGAGTAACTCACAGAGTGACGGCTGTGTAGTTTCTCCAGTAGGGTAAAGTCAGTGCCTTTAGGGAAGCGACTCTCCTCATTAACCAGTGCCAGCATGCCTAGTTTCTACAAATAAACACACATTAAGTGTGGCATAGTTTACACCATCATTACAATGACTACTGCTTAAAGGACAAACTAAAGATGTCTGTCTTCGTTTAAATAAGAACTCTGTTTACTAGTGAACTCTCCATTTCTGATCAACAAAACATTTGTTATGATTTAAACAAATACAAATAATGAAATATATTACAAGTGATTGTAATTTACTTTTTCAATAAGATCCAAGCATTCTGCGTTGTCCATCCAGTCTATGGCCTCCCAGCGAATTCCTTCTCTGCACACCAAAACATGTCCAGGACAACACAGACTATGCATGTCAATAAATTGTAATATATGACTCTATGTTATATATATTACAGCTGTCATGATAAATCAATTTTAGTAGCACTATTTACAGGTCTTTTTGGTTATATTTATACACCAAAACTTAGTGTACAAAACAGGATAGTATACAGCAAGGGTATCAAGGCAGTTTACATTCCATCCAAGAAGAAACACACCTGATAAAACTCAGGTGCAGGTGCAGCTTCTGCTGGAATGGAATGCAAACATGCTGGATACACATAGCCTGTACTGATGTATACTATTCTATGTATTAATTGTATATATTTAATAATAACCAACTCAACTCAACTTCATATATACTCTCACCAATCACTTTATTACATAAATGTCTTCTCGTGTCTCCCCTCACTGTTCATTTGATCAATTCCACTTACCATACAGAAGCACAAATACAGACTATAGTTCATCTGTATCTCTACATACTTTCTTTGTCCCCATTACTCTGTCCACTAATGATCAGCTCCACCAAAGGACCCCAACAGATCAAGTCCTATTTGGGTGGTGTCTCATTCTTAGCACTGCAGTGATACTGACGTTATGGTTATGTGTTAGTGTGTGTTGTGCTGGTGTAAGTGGATCAGACACAGCAGTGCTGCCATTGCTATTTTTAAACCAGCAGTGACACTGAGATGTTGACTTACTCCAGTGTTACGTGCATGTTCCCGTGTCATGTTTTCTTAATAGGTATTGTTTGTTTTTGTAAGGTTATGTACTGGAATATTTTGACCATAGTAAAGGGGTGTGTTTTTGAACAGTGTGTCTCTAGTCGTTTCTCCCTGGATGTCTCACCACCACTGATCCACTTGTTCAGATATTACCACATGTTATAGGCCTCTCTCTCCCTAGACTCTTTTGTGGGACCTGTAACACCAGTAGCAATGTTGTATCTGCTCCATTCATATCAGCACAACACATTTTCACAGTATCATTGTCCACCACCCAAATAGTCCCTGATCTGTGCTGGTCCTGTGGGGGTCCTGGTCATTACAGAACAGAGTAAAGGGAACTAACAAAGTATGTGTAGAAACGAATGGACTTCCTGTATTTGGAAGCAAACAATAAGTACGGTAAGTAAAACTGATAAAATGACCAATGACTGTAGAAACAAAGTGGTGCATCAAATAAAGTGATCAGTAAATAGACTTTTTAATGATATGTATGGAAATTAGTGGGGGTGCTGTAGTTAGCTCAAGAGACCCTTCTAAAAGTTCCAGCAAATGTTCCCATAAGGATAAAATAATCTGGTGCTGTATTCATAACTATTCTAAGAATGTTCTTAGAGAGCTTCAAACTCCTAGCCATGAGTTTTAGCTTAACAGTGATTCAGAAGCAATCTGAGAGCAAATCAGAGCGAGGAGAACACAAAGACTTTTATGTCAATGCGGTGTCAAGGTTGACCTGGTTACTAGGTAAGACACATTCTTTTGAAGATTGCTGATTGGTTGTCACTTCTGTTAATCACTCTTTCTTTAGTCTCATTATTATCATCTCTACTCTACTCTACTTCTAATAATTTTTTACTTTAGAAGCTTTTTAGGGAATTGGATGCATTATGAATAACTTTTATCAAGGATCTACTCCCAAATTTACGTTTTTTTACAATTCTAAGGATGTCATTAAATTTCTGAGGTTCAGGTTAAGGTTAGACATAAATGTGGCTACAGTAATTATTATGTCAATGGAAAGTCTCTACCAGCATAGTGAGAAAAATTTGTGGTTGTGTGTATGCATGTGTCCTGAATGGATTAGTGCCCTGTCCAGGTTTTTATTCCTGCCCTGCATCCTGTGGTGTGAAATGTATGCCTAGGAATGTGCAGAAATGCAGAATGCAGAAAAAGAAGATAAATGCATGCAGAAATGTGCCATATTAAATTTTTGTTTCTTAATTATAATTTTGACACAAAAACTACGCACTTGTTAAATTTCTGTTTGTGTTTAAACCTTTACCTGTTGTACTCAAGTTGCTCCAGAGAGAAGATGTGCTTGTTAAAATACTCCTGCAGCTTCTCGTTAGCATAGTTAATGTTGAACTGTTCAAAGCGATTTACCTGTGGACATGTTGTTCAAGTTGAATATGAAAATCCATGTCATATGCATCGCTGTTATGAGATACATGCTTGTGTCGCATTCGGACTGCAATTATTAGTAATCTTGTATGTTTTGATTATGATTATCTTGATTGTTCTGTTATGATTTTTGTTGGGTTAAAGCACCTCTCACCTCAAAGTTCTCAAAGCCAAAGATGTCAAGGATGCCGATGGATTTGAAGTTGTCCTTGCCGTTGATCTTCTGATTAATGCGCATTATGATCCAGGAGAAACACTGAGAGTACAGAGCCATGGCCACCGAATCCCGCGAATCTATCGCCTGAACATCAGGAGAATAAAGTGACCATGCAGGTACAGTAGGTGTGACTTGTAAGTGTGTTTGTTTATGAAGGAAGTACTCAGTATAAATAGAGTATATCAAAATCTATACAACCTTTAAAAACTTAAGAATGCAAAAAAATGCACTAAATATTTTCCAAAGTGAACACAATATCAATATCTTAATTTATAAGAACATTATTTGGTAAATGCTGTATGAAGCAGTGTGTGTGTGTGTGTGTGTGTGTGTGTGTTACCTGTTCTATAGTAAGTGGAGAACAGATCTCTTCTCCTCGGAGAATCATGGAACGCTGTGTTAAAACTTCAGATAACTGGAAGCAGTCCAGACCCAGCAAATCACTCACATTACTGACCACTAGAAAAAAAAGACATTATGATAGCCAATATGATTATTTTCATTTTCTGTGCTTATTACACTTAAATTTTTATTTTCCTCTATCATTTCCACTAATAAAGTACATGCACATTTTCTTGCTAACCACACACATTATGTTGCATAAAATACAGTGGAAAAAATGTGGAACTGATTAAAATCAGTTGAATTTCATTTATATTAAGATTCATTATGTAGATATACACTTACAGGTCACTTTATTAACACCTGTTCAACTGCTCGTTAATGCAAATATCTAATCAGCTAATTACATGGCAGTATCAGAATTGGAAAAAAATGCATGTCTTGGCTGTTAGTGTCTAGACTGGCTGGTTTAAGTATTTCAGAAGATGAAACTGCTGATATACTGAAATACAGTGAGTACGAAAAGTATTCAGACCCCTTTAAATTTATCACTCCTTGTTTTGTTGTTTCATTAATTATTGTACACTCAGCATCCCATCTTAACAAAAAAGAAACCAGACATGTAGAGATTTTTGCAAATTTATTAAAAAAGAAAAACTGAAATATCACATGGTCATAAGTATTTAGACCCTTTGCTCAGTATTTAGTAAAAGC
>JAUZSU010187955.1:0-12224 GCA_034780255.1 Parotocinclus maculicauda
TAGGCTACCACAGTCCCACGTTATGTTTATGCATAATAATAGTTGGGTGTTACAGACAGAAATTACCGCATTAAAATAAACTATGCAATATATTTGCTCATGAAAAACAGATTAAACCCAGCCAACAAAAGAAAAAGAAACTAAATGAATTGTTTAACCTGGCAAGTCTGCCCTCAAATCACTGCCAACAAACACTTTCTCTTCTTGGCTTAGTTTCTGCAGGACCTTCAACTGTCCCTTCTTCCATTTATGGATGACAGCATGTTATTGTCTAGTGTGCTATTAGGACTTTACCCACTATGCAATGTGGTTTACTTCAGTAGCTTAAAATTATGCTGAAAATAAGTCACAGTGTTTCACACGTCACACTGTGCAGCACAGTTACTTCTAATTGAGTGTAATCTAGTGTGTGGTACAGAACAAATACCAATCCTGGTTATTAGTTGGTACAGAACTCGATGATAAATAAATATATTGTGTTAAACTGTATGCCACACTGTGATGTCGGCCACACCATTTGGTGACCTTTCAGTTAACAAAGACTCAGAGATGAATGATGAATTTATAAAAATTAATGGAAAGCTACATTACCCTTCGGTGCAAATTTAAAGATGCAAATATAAGCAGCAATGTTCTTCTGGCAGTAGTCATTGATTCTGCAGCACAGTTCAGCAGTCGAGATATATAGGTTAATATAAGAAGCTGGAAAAACTACAATGAAGGTTAGAAATGATCATATAACAGGTTGCTGGGGTGACTTTGCAGTCTAATTCTAAGTGGTGCCTCCAGCCTTGCTGGATACTGTACAGACACATACCAGATGAATATGGCGAGTGAAAAGAAGGGGTCAATGCCTGATAAAATGCAAATTTAGCAAAAGATATACACAAACCACAGCCTATATCAAGTTGGTAACTGTAATAATTAATACTAAGTTTGTCATTGTCAAAACCAAATAAATATATCTGTGCATCATACTGCTTTTTCACTCTTCTGTTCCTCCAATCTGATATCCAGAGAGTTTCAGCTTATTGTCCTCCCAACAAGAAGATACTCCCAAAGGTGTCACTGACATTGTTACCCATCAAAAAGAGACACCAACAATCCTTTACAGATGCAAATACAACTTGACTTTCTTTGTGTTCTGTAACTGAAATGGCTAATGGAAACATTTCTATGCTGACTTGATATAAGACAATACATTTACATAAATAAGACAAAAGCCAAGTCAATATTTGTTTCCAGGACTGGGGTTGAACATTGGAAACTTGGGTTGAAAATTGGATTCAAGGCTTGGTGGACCCCCAGGTGAATGGTACGTGAAACTCACATTGAGAGACAGAACGTTGAGACATCAAGGACATTCTTCCCTGACTTGATGCAATACTATAGATCTGAAATGATGTGTTGCTATCAGGAAACCAGAACTGTAAAATGGAAATCAAGGGAAAACAAACAAAGCCAAGAAACATCGCTACAACAGTAATACAACATCAAAACCAGACATCTAAAATGAACTGATAAACCCATAAGTATTAGTTTTAGATATTTGTAAAGTAAAAAAAAGGTTTTTAAAAAAAATATGCACTCAAACAAAAATGGTTTTTAAAACAGACTGACTGCCCCAGAACCTTTAAATTTGGGATTCATGAGAAGCAGAAAACACTTGAATTGCCCAGTCCATTTTGGCTTAAAGGTGAGTATTTCTTTTTTTATTGAAAGACTTATTGCTTGCTCTATAAAGACCTGGCAACCTTGGAGGTGTTAATTTGCTCCTTTGGAGGTATCAAGGTGTAAAAAAAATCCTCACATTGAGTGATGATGAGTCTGATGATGAGAAAATGTCAAATTTAGCTGTGCGGTCATTTAAAAACTATACATGATTAAACTATTCTAAACAACTTATTTGAATTAATATTATAAACAGCATTAATTAGAATTTTAATGCATATAAAGTACTAGAAGGTGCATCTATTTTATTTTGTGGGACAAAACAAAGTTACAATTCTCTTTCTCAGCGTGATAGACCACATGTTGTGTAGATGCATATATCACTCGTTATCAACCATTTGTCACTCTATCTAGTAATGTATCTTTTACAATGACGTTACTGATTTAGGTCACAAACAGGTCCCATAATTCTAATATCTTTGCTTTCCATGTTTTCAAAGCAAGGTATTTCAGGCCAATCTATTCTGTTTTGGTTCAGAGGCTGCAAATAAAATCTTGTTTTAAGTTTATTCTCAGGAGGGACCTGACCTGGGGATGTGATTCTCTTCCAGCATCCTAATCCAGGTCCAAAAGCCCTCTGCTAGATTTAGAGTTCTTACACTGTATTTATTCATTGTGGTTCAAATTGTTTACACTTATAGTCTAACCTGTCTTATACTGAAAAGGAGAAATAAATTAGCTAGCAGAGCACGATTGCATAGTGCATGTAATTAAAAAGGATGCCATGGAATGTCCTACTCTACTCCAGGTATGTCACAGCTCAGCAGGTTTTTTGTCCCAAATAAAACCCAGAGTTTTTCAGTCCCAAGGGAGCAAGGAGGGTGAAACCAATTGCAACTGCAGTAAAAATATCCATTTTAGTGTTGCATTGAAATCATTAAATAATAATGTCATGTGACAATTATGTCAACACAAAGGCAAGACTGTACAGATTATACCAAGGTCAGTTAATATTTCAAATTAATTATACCAGAAGAAGTGGCTTGAGAATAAGTCCATCAGGCTCATGCTTTTTGTCCAGATCTGAACCCTACAGAAAATACTTGGTCTCACATTAAAAAACAGTAATGACAATTTTATGTAAAAAAAAAAAAGCTGTCCTCAAGTTTACCCACAAAACATGTCAGAAGTCAGGAGTCAGAAGGAAATTCTTTCCCAACTAATATACCTTATCTATTTTTTAATTCTTGTTAATGTCCTGATCATTATTATTTGCTCTGGAGACCACAACAAGTTTAATATTGTGCAATTTTGGATTTAGCCAGTGTTTTTGCCCAAGGGTATAGTTGTTGTGGTTACATGCCATGCCACTGATCTCTACAACCTAACAACACACTGACAGGTACTGAATTCCCACAGCAGTGTTCAATGCTTAGTTCATACAGAGGCAATAAAATGAAAATAAAGATCATATGATTTATGAGAGATGTAATATTATGTGCCATTTTCATGCTTGGGCTGCAACAGAGCATAAATCTTGCATAAGGGTTTTATATCATTGTATAAACAGGATTTTACTCAGTAACAGCCTGATATCACACAAAGTATGTGTGACTTTAAACAGCAGTCAGTGTTTTGCACTAAGTTTTCAAAATATCTAGCCATAAGGAAAGCAAGGACAGTTAACCTAACAACTCATCCTAATCTTAACTGTTGACTTGTAGGATTCCTAAAGGTTTTTAAACAATATTATCAGGAGTTTTTAAAATATAGTTGGAAAAAACAGAAAGACAATAATTAATGCTTTGTCTACACACTATGGGTACAGTAAGCTCCAGAATTATTGACACAGGAAGATATATATGAGACCTCCCCAGGTTGACAATGCATATATTTACATTTACATTTTCACAATTTAGCAGATACCCTTATCCAGAGTAACATAGAGTTGATACAGTCTTACAGTCCAAGCAATTCTGTGTTAAGGGCCTTGCTCAGTAAACCAGCAGTGGCAGCTTGGCAGAGTTGGCATATGAACTCTCCACCTTCTGGTTCACAGTCCAGTACCTTAACCTCTAAGCCGCCACAGTCCATATTCTTTATAAAGTTCATTATGGGAAAATGCAGAAGATGGAGTATATACAGTATATATACATACTAAAGTATGTACCCACAAAACCCCCAACAAGTAGTGTACTCACCAAACTGAGGCTAAGACTGTTTAGGATCTCCCAAACTCAAATAAATATGATTTATGATTTTCATGTTCTATCCTTTCTATCCTTGCCTAATAGCTTAGCTTTTTCTTGTTTTTTTGGCATACAAACTTAATAATTTTGTTAAAACTGATGCTTCCCAGCGTACCTCAACATCAAACTTAAACACTTCTTTCTCTAATTTCAGCTTCCTCTCTGAGTGTGCTCTTCAAACTTTATACAAACATTTTCCTTCATAAACTAGTTGCGTTTTCTCTTTTTACAATTGTCTTTACTCTGCTTTCAAACTTATTTATTTTTGAATTTCTCTTGGTCAGGTTTCACAGAATTACTTACATTCTTTCTTGTTTTAAACACACACCTAAGTACCATAACATCTGTGCCTCTGACAATGGCATCACAACCTTGACCTGCCCTTGCCGTGCATAAATAGCATGCTGCACCACTGCAGCCCTTTACTGCTAAATGTTAATCATGTTAATTTATTCCCTATGATTTAGTAGTGCTGGTTCTAACTACTAACAAATGGGCAAAGCAGCAAGCTGTGTTACACAAAGTCGTAGCATTTTCTATAGCAGTTTGTCTATTTTTAATTGAAATTGTCTAATGTTTTAAGGTTTATCACCTTTCTCATGTCACTTGTGCGCTCTCTGTCATGTGTTGATCAAGGAAATTTGGCCCTTCTGTTGCATTGCATTTGGATGAGTGGTCTCATAAATCCTATAAAAAGCTACATTTACATAGGAACAGGCTTCATGTTTTTTTCAGATATATACAAAAACACATGGTGGGTAAAATGTCTTTAGTTTTTCTGCATTTGTTTTTAAGATGTCTAAGGTGGTGTTCAAATGGGTGTGTAATAGAGAGCCATCCATAGGAAGAAATGTGGTGGCCTTCCATGTCCAATTAAACAGTTAATAAATAGGTGTTGCTACTAAGTAGTATGCTATAGCACTTATTTAGCTACCTCTGCTGGCAAGAAGCACATCAGACATGACAGAGACTTACTCAAAAACCCTACAAGAAGCCTGGCACCATATGGTTAGGCCAAAAAAATAGCTTGTCCCATATCTTCAACCTCTAGGTTGCTATAGTTTTCTAGACTTATTTTCCGACAGATGGGAGATGTTTGTGCAGCATATATCTCCTACCAGCTGCCAAAAGCAGATATATACCTGTGTGAACACTGATGAAATATCGATCAGAGCGCTTGCTCTCTCAGGCACTTGCACTTTACAATCGTTTAACTGCCTGAACATTAACTGAACAAGAATTGTTACTATAAAAAAGGCGAGAGCTAAAAAAAAGATACAGAATGGAAAATGAGAATGAGCAAATACTGTATATGTATCTCTATATAATATCTCTATATCACCCGTAATAACTATTTTATCAGCAGGTCCTAGACCACTATACACTCAATATATGCTTAATTTGAACATTTTAAGAGGCACGTTGCTGTTGTCTAACCGAAATGTCGTACATTCAAATTTAGCTCCTCCAAACTTGTACTGTAGAGCCTTTGATCAAAGCTTAGTCTATGATGTGTTTTGGTGTTTTAAAGGTTAAAGGATAATACTAAATATGTAACTTTGTAATGTTTAGGTAGTGATGACTCAGAAGTTTAGGCCATTCAAGTCCTTGAAGTACCAAAATACATTATTTGAGCACATGAGCAAAAACTATCAATTTGATCTTTTTCACCATTTAATCATTAATTATGCTTGTATACACTTTTGGCTACTGTTGATTTGTTTATGGTGAAGCTGATGGCCATCAAACCCCACTATACCTGCAACTTTTTCTGGTGAACATCATATCTACCACATCATCACCATACCTACGGTATGCCCCTTGCTGGTTTACATGATACCCATATCCCATGCTGCTAAACATCATACCAGTATCCAAATCAGAGGATATGCTGGTCAAATTTATTGCTGAATATTCTGACAATGCACATTATTGATTTTAAACAGTGATGTAATGCTTGCTAAAGATTTTTTAATAAGATCACGGTCTGGTGCCCTTTAGCTCTGTCATCACTACGCATTCCCATATCTTTCTCTTTTTATCCCTTTCTTTTTTGCCCTCTGTTTTGGTCTGTCGCTCCCTATCTCAGTGGACATGTGCAACATTTCCTTAGTTCTCACCTCACTGAGTTGCATCTATTATTCATCCACTTCATTTTATTTCAAAGGGGTTCCCGAAAAGTATAGATCCCTGATGCTTTATTCATGGAGTAGTGGTTTGCTGTCATCATTGTTTTCAGTCATGTTGAACCACCTGCTGTTACAGGACTGGCCCTGCAAACCACTTGGCACTTCTGAGAAGTGTATAAGTGCTGCCCTCGGACCTTTCCTTTCAGCAGTTAACCTTTTTAGGCTGTATATATAGTATACAGCTTTCAGCATTGACTAAACCGCTTTAGACTCTTGCCCTGATAGAATCTTCTATTATTTATATTGATAACTCCAAATGGTTACAATTATGATTTTTCTTCATGAAACTGAGATGCCTGGTGTTAGTTTTAGTTAGTTAATAGTTTAATAGTTAGTTAGTTAATAGTTTTAAGAATTGTGTCTTATTGACTTACCCCTAACTCGCCCCTAACCGTGCTGGACACTCGCCTGACAATATGTAGTGGAATTTGTACTCGGAAGGCAAAAATTCAGTACAGTCTTTTGTAAATGCTAAAGCCCCCCAACACAGCCTTTGCAGAAGATCTTAAATATAAACTTCTAACACATATGCAATACATATGGAGCATATATGATTTGATATTCACAGTACTCATATATACAAATTGTTTGGACCCACATAACTTCTGGACTATACTAGGAAACACTTTTGCTGCTTTTTAGCAAGTGTGCTGGTAACCAGTTTTCATCTTTAAAATAACTCTCAATCTTCACCTCTCCAGAGGGGTTTGAACCTGGTGAGGGGTCTGTTGGGTATTAAGTGTTTTCTGAAACAGTGGAGCTAAAACATGACAAATAAATGATTGATACTGCAATTATTTGACATTATTTAAATGTTGGAAACACCAAGTGGGACTGTGTTAAGCTAGTGGTTAAGGTAATGGATTCTGGACCAGACAATCCAGAGTACAAATCCCACCTCTGCTGGGTCATTGAGCAAGACCCTTGAGCTCATGATTGCTTGAACAGCTGTATCAGTTGTAAGTAACTTTGCATAAGAGCGTCTGCTAAAGTACATAAATGTAGCCTTTGTCACACTGTTCCATCTTTAAATCAAGCAGACCTATTTAAACAGAACTCTATCCAAAGCTTTGCATAATAACCTTGCATAGTGATTTACTGTTGGCCTAAATAAAAAAACCCTCTGAGCTCCTTCTTACACCTTATGTAACACTCAGACGGAGCTCTGTGGATCTAAATGTTTTTTTTGGTGTAGGCACTGGTGCTGGATGACAGAAATTGAAAACATTTTAAAGAGAACTGAAGGCAAGTCATTCGTGAAAACAAAAGGTCTCAGGAGAACTGAAAATGGCAAAGTCAGAAAAATTTAACCTGAGAAAAATGAACGTCGATGGCATTCTAAATAGAAACACTGCCTACACCATTGAGCACATTATTTTATTCTCAACTGTAAAATAAAACACTAAGATAAACTCACTATGATCAGATAAAATGGACTATTTGTATTATCAAAAGATGTGTGATAGCGCACACACGTGTGTGTGTTTTTATGTGTATTGCTGTGTATTTTTATGTGTATTTTTATAATCTTAATTGTGAAAAAAAAAAAAAAAAAGATTAACTGAGGACAGTTTCGTTGTTTGGAAAGAATTTATGGGGATGGACGAGGCAGGAATTTACACTCTTATCTGGATATTTGCTAAAACGCTTTTTAAAGGATAATGGAGCAAATGTTCCAATTAATGTAATCTAGAACAGCTATCCTTATAAACTGTGAACTTAAGGATTAACTAATTATTATATCTTGGGCAGCACGGTGGCTCGGTGGGCAGCACCACTGCCTCACAACAAGAAGGTCCCGGGTTCAATCCCAGGGTGGAGCGGCCTGGGTCCTTTCTGTGTGGAGTCTGCATGTCCTCCCCGTGCCTGCGGGGGTTTACTCCGGGTACTCCGGTTTTCTCCCACAGTCCAAAGACGTGTGTTAGGTGAATTGGTTTCTCTAAAAAATTGTCATTGACTTGTGTATGTATGACTGGTCTTGGAATGAACTTGTGTATGGATCTAACCTTGTGCGTGTCCCTGGATGGCCACTGATGCCGATAAGTGACGTTAAAGAAGCCAAATAAATAAATAAATATTATCCAAAGCAACTTACAACTCATACAGTATTACAATCTAAGCAGTTGTGGGTTAAGGGCCTTGCTCAAGGACCCAACTGTGGCAGCTTGGCAGAGGTTTGATTTGAACCCTGGACCTTCTGGTTCAGAGTCAAGTGCCTTAACCGCTAGGCTACCACAGTCCCACAATAAACGATTCATACCTGTATACAGATTATAGACTTACAGATTTAGTGATCATGTCACAAGTGTTGGTATTTACACTTCCAGGGCCAGAAACAGTGGAGGAGACGAACCAGGTGGAAATTTGATATGACTAAATTAGGAACGAAAATTAGGGTGAGCTGAAAATATAGCATGCGTCGTATTCCAGCGAGTTTGACACGATGCAGGACTTCAGGAAGGCCAGAAACTTCAATGAAAAACGAGCACTAATAACTCATTTAACCCTGACAGCGGATCTGAAAGGACCTCTTCAACAAATTTTCAGGCTTGCACAACATTCCAGTGTTTTCCACCAGGTTTGCCAGCATACTGCTAGACAGGATGGATTAAACCTCCACTCCTGACATCCATAAGCATGGACAGGGAGCTTTTATTTAAGGCCGGAATTTGTCAAACATGATTTGAGGCACGTCAGGTGAAGCCCGAGCGTCTGCTCTTTTCACCAGCTCTTGTCTTTCTTGAAGAGAACAATGCACAGCGCGCAACCTGATATTAGCGCGAACACGCACCAGCTACTAAAACAGTGTCGTGTCGCAACATAATGAAACAATGAACGCTATTCTTCTGAAGAATCCAGTTGCTTTGTGCCGTTACCTAACACACACACACGCAGAAGGGATGAACCAAGCAAGATGTTAACAAAATAGTGATTTGTCTTATCTATACCTTTAATTATTTCAGATAAACTTTAATATCATTTTTTGTTTTATGTCTGGAGCCTTTACTGTATAAACCTGATCTTGTTTAGTCAGCTGTTGAACCTAGTAGTCATTGTTCTTTAAGCGGTACAGATAAATCTAATTCCTCGACACCTTCCAAAACTAACATACCAGATCATGTAAGGTGGAATGGTGATACTTGATGGAAGAGTTTCACAGAAACTGTATGTAGTATACAGTAACAATAAGGGACGCTTCAATCAGGTCTTCCCAGGAAAAAAATGTACTGTGAAATTTGACAGTAGAACCATGAAGTGTGGGTTTACTCCAGGTACTCTGGTTTCCTCCCACAGTCCAAAGACATGAAGGTTAAGTTAATTGATTAATTGTCATGTGTGTGTGTGTGTGTGTGTGTGTGTATGGATATGTATATATTATATCTATATATAAGTTCATCTCACGACTAGACACGTGTGTGTGTGTGTGTGTGTGTGTGTGTGTGTGTGTGTGTGTGTGTGTGACTAGTCGTGAGATGAACTTGTGTATGGATATAACCTTGTGTCGCTGAGATGGCCACTGATGCTGACAGTTTTTGTTTATTTGGCTTCCTTAACGTGCTGAGTCATTCCTCTCTCATTCAGTGGATCAGTGTGTGAATTAGTGAATAATTTGATCATAACTGATTTGCTTCTCACTCATTCAGTGGGTCAGTGTGTGAATCAGTGAATCATTCGGTCATAACTGATTTGCTTCTCACTCATTCAGTGGGTCAGTGTGTGAATCAGAATCATTTGATCGTAACTGATTTGCTTCTCTCTCATTCAGTGGGTCAGTGTGTTAATCAGTGAATTATTTGGTCATAACTGATTTGCTTCTCACTTATTCAGTGGGTCAATGTGTGAATCAGTGAATCATTTGGTCATGACATAGATTCACGCTTTTGAGTGGCTCAATGTACGATTCAGTGACTCATTTATCATGACTGATTCATTCCTTTATCATTTTACATGTACATGATTGAATAAGGTCAGTATTTTTATTTGCCGCTCTTTCATTGTTATTTAGTAGGTCAGTGTTTGACCTGTGTATCCTTCTGTGTTAACTGAGATTCACTCTGCTCTTATTCATCAGGTTAGTGTTTGAGTCAGTGAATCATTCTGTCATGAACGATATTTGCATTTCATGGATCTAATATTTAATAAGAATACATATTAGATTTAATAAGTAAACCATTTGGTCGCTGATGACCGAGATCCACGACTCTTTTGTTCAGCAGGTCAGTGTTTTGAATAATTTAATCATTTATTTATTACCGTAATTCCTGAATTTTTAATTCAGCAGATCAGCGTTTGGATGAGAGATTTAGATGATTATGATTATGAACATGGTGCTCTTGATGTGACTCGTTCCCAATTAAGAGGACTCTTTAGGACTTATTGGGTTTGATATAGAGAATTTCAGCATTTCACTGCATGAAAAAGTACGCAAAGATTTAGTTGTTTTATACCCCGTTTGTCTGGTGGCATGATCAGAACGAATCACTGAGCGAATCTGAATCTAATCTGAATCATTTGACTGAGTCGAATAATTCAAACTTCTCTAGTGGTTATTACATTACTCAGCTTCATCACCATTGTTACAACAACATCTTCAGATTAACCAGACAAGACCACACAATTTAGTCTATGCTAAATTCATATTTAGATTACAAGGTGACCCTGGACGACATTTTTACCTTCCGAACTCACTGTTCAGTTCTAGCTTTCTCTGCTGCCTTGATTTGCAATAACAATGCGGAAGCTACACACTGGGAAAAATGAATCATGGCACCTTTTAAGTCTTGTGTGTGCGTTTCAGTTTTTAAAGTGTTTAACTTTTTGCAAATAAAAGGACACCACTAGAAAGAAACCCCAGTGCCACCCAACATCTGACTGACAAGTGTTTTGTCTTGATTGTGTGTTTTGGTGTGTACTGCTCGTATGCGTGTATGTTCCCTGCTTCAAATGTTTAGCCGAGGTTAGCCGCGTTGCTCTTGGAGGACGATCAGTCCCCGGTCCTGCGCCTCTGCATCCCGCAGATTTTATTGTGGTTCTAGTTTTAGATAAACTGCCGCTCCGGAGGAGATGTGACTCCTCGCCGTGACACGTCCTCGTGATATGTTTTGCCTCCAGCGCTTCGTTGGATGGGATATTTAGTCTGAATAAATATAGAGGAAAGAAGAGAGAGCACCCGGGGACCTCAGCTCTGTCATCGCACATTACTGTAATGCCGTCGGCGTTCTTGTGCTCCTGGAATCACATCAAGGGCAAATTCAGGGCAAAGTAAAACAAATGTTTTATTTCTAATCTTCATTATAGTTTGGCAAATGCACAGATTCTTTATGCAATGTACACAACAGTACAAGAGCACGTGTGCTGCATACCATGTTACCCCAGTCTATAAGAAATGGCCATGTTTTTAGGAGTTACTCAAGTAATTGACATTCCTCTTTAAAACACATACAGATCTGTACTGACCGGTAAACAGTGAGTGTGTGTACATTTTGAAATACCAGCCAACGTGTGTGAGCAGTATATGATTGTGAAGACTAGGCTTGATTTGGCATCTTTTTATATCTATTTTTATCAGGGTTTTTTCTTGCGGAAACCGGCAGCCTCGGAATTAAACTTCACACGGAACTGAAGGCGGCGAAATTCTGTAAAGCAGTATATATAGAGCTCAGAAAAATTAGGAGATATTTCATTAAAGGGAATTCATTTTGAAATGTCTCCTAATTTTTGTGAGCAGCATGCTTGGAAAAAAATGAAGAATTTGATTGAATTCGATAATTAGATTTTTTAAATAATAATGTTTAAAGTTTGTCGTACATTTCTGCAAGATTATTGGCTGGTTGAAAAGTAGAAATCCGATCACTGCCCGGATGATATAAACTCATTATTTGATTACTCTAGTGCCTTTATACTCATTGATTGGATTACTGGCACAATCTGATTTTCTGCAGTTTACTGATCAGATTACTAAGTGCATGTAAACACACTCGGTGTAACACCATGTAGATACTGTATAGTATAAAAAAAAACATACTGTATAGTATAGTAAAAAACACAACCTTTACAGTTTCAGAAGTGTATTCTTGTTTAGATTCCTTATTATTAAGAATGGATTATGTTACTG
>JAUZSU010187966.1:0-12224 GCA_034780255.1 Parotocinclus maculicauda
CTGTAGTATTGGTCATGTACTATAATTACACTTACTGTAGTATAGGTCATGTACTCTACATACACTTACTGTAGTATTGGTCATGTACTATAATTACACTTACTGTAGTATAGGTCATGTACTCTACATACACTTACTGTAGTATGGGTCATGTACTCTACATACACTTACTGTAGTATAGGTCATGTACTCTAAATACACACTGTAGTATAGGTCATGTACTCTACACTTACTGTAGTATGATTTATGTACTATAATTACACTTACTGTAGTATAGGTCATGTACTCTACATACACTTACTGTAGTATAATTTATGTACTATAATTACACTTACTGTAGTATAGGTCATGTACTCTACATACACTTACTGTAGTATGATTTATGTACTATAATTACACTTACTGCAGTATAGGTCATGTACATTATTTCTTTTTCTGGTGTTACAAAATACATATCTTTGATAGATAAACAACCGTGAAATAAAACTTTAAAATCCACGTATTATTAGACTTTAGCTTTACACTGCACACCAAAAAAGAGCCTCCACAAAAGACCTCCTCACCAAATGAATCCCCATCAAGTTCCTCACTAGAACTGCAGAACGATTAATAACCGCCATGTTCATATAAGTATAGTTCTGAATGAATTCACACACCCTTATCATACTCACTTTGAGCTCTACACTATGAGGATACTTGAAGTTCTTTCCAGCTCATGCATAATGACAGAAATGGTGATTTATTTTTAGTTAAAACGGACACCCGAGAGAAATGTACACATAATAGACATTTAAGTTGGAAACTCAGCATCTGAACACGGTTAACTACTTTTGCACTTTTACTAATTCATATACGACTTTTCCAAAAGCTTACAGGACACCGGGCTCCCTGTATACTTTTTACTTTATCGAGACAGAGAGAAAGCAAGAGAGAGAGAGAGAGAGAGAGAGAAAGAGAGAAAATGAAGGGCCCCAGCCTGGTGTATTCAGTCTTGTAGCATGAGCGTTTGTTTTATCTCAGACCTGAGAGTAAATAATTGATCCCTCCGTCTGCCCGTCGGTGAAGCCCACTCTGTCCGGCCCAGCTCCATGACCACCTTATGATTTATTATTTAATCTTTTCTATGTCCACTTCTTCTTTAAAGAGCGAGGCAGAGAAAGTGAGAGAGGTACACAGAGATGGGCGACATGGGATGGAGTTCGGAAGAAACATGAATAGTTGTTTTTCCTTCTCATCTTGTTTTATCGTTAAGCATACGTATCGATTTTCCTCTTCATCTCAGCCGAGACCGAAACACGGGCCTCGTCATTGAAAGGCAGCGCGTGTCGGCTGGCAGGAGAAGGTCAGCTGACCACAAGCGCACCAACTTAGGCTTACTGATGTGACATCACACAGCATGAATACTTTACTTCAGGAATCATTTGCTGCACCAGATCAAGTGTGTAATAAACAGAGTTCGTTGACCTCTTAAGTTTACTGCCATAACACAAGCTGCAAAATCCTCCGAATCGCAATAATCGGCGATAGCTAAATGTGAAGGGAATTGGTTTAAAGGCTGTAATTCGATTTGTTAAGCACAGCCAGGTGAGCGTCCTCTTAAAGGAAGCCCATTTTTCTTTCTTCCTCCTCTGGCTCTTCTCGTACAGGAAATATCCTTTGCATAAGAAATGCTCTTCATTATTCAGGGATGCTTTTCTGCAGGAATGTGGCAGGCGCTTCCACAGACGACAGCCTCTCTCTCCCCTGAACGAGCTGGTCCTCAATTATGCAAGCCGCTCCTGCATCTCATTGTGCCGTGTGAGGGGCTGCCGAAATCTGGCTGTGCAGGTGTCTCGGTCTAGATTGGGTCTGCTGTTTCTGTACATGCTGATCCACATTGCCCTTGATACCCTGTCAAAATACAGAGTCGCTGAAATAATGCTAAATAATAAAGCGTATAGGGAGCGGTCCCACAACATTCTTAGCGATATTCCACACGTACGGATCGGATAGAAGCTGCAAAAAAAAAAAAAAAAAGCACCCAGTTTTTGTTCTGTAACTAAATTAGAAGGTGCGTTATGTTTTTTGAAGGGTCAGGGAGAATTTGTTTTGGAGGGGTGCTGGAAAAAGGGGTGCCCCACAAATGGCTGGTGTTTGCCAGATGGCATGGCAGACCTGCCCATATTCTCCACATTATGTTTATTCAACGTGTTACTTATTTTTATTCACGTAAATCAATTCTCCTCGCTTCAGGAACACTTCTTCTGGTCTCCTGCTGTAAGTTAGGTTTACTATTACACACTCGCATGCATTTTGTTCTGTACCCCTTACAAACATACACGCTCATGGACAAACTTCTTCATAAGCCCTAGAATAACCTCTTTATTTTACTCACGCAATAAGTTACAAATACTAATCATTACAACGTTATCTTTTATTCTCACATACTGTCTAACATCTAGGTTTCCCTGGGATGCAGGTTCTGTTTTTAAGGTTTCTTTCTCATCACTTTTAGGGTTTTTTTCCTTGCCACTGTCTTCCTTCATTGGGATTAGATGTCTGCAAAGCTGCTTGCAATCACTGACCAGCACAGTTTGGTGTACTGGTTTATTCCGTAAATTACAGACTAATTCCAAATGGGGACAAAATACTTCTGTGCAGCAACGACAAGAATATTTATTGATACGGTGATTCAGACCTCAATTAATAACAGAAATAATTCCGCACAGAAAACGATGTTTCGATTTATTTTTAATACTGGGGAAATAAAACTATGTTTGATCATTTTTCCATTTTTTGCTTTCTGTAAATCAAACTTGGTTCAGCAGCTCATTAATTAAAATCAGACGATTCTTTAGAATGGATTTGCTGCCCTACAGGTAGAAAAGCTGATTTTATATTACATTTGTTTGCACTTGTTTTTGTTTAAAGCTCCAACAAACCGTCCAAAATATTAGAAGAAGTTTTTAACATCCAAAGTTGCAATTTCTGCCCAAAAAAAAAAAAAAAGACTTTTTTGATATGCCCATGAGTGCACAACATCATCCGAAGAGACGTTCTGAGTGCAACCCCCGTCCCACCGATAGTTGTGTTTGCTCCTGACAAACCCAGACCCCGCTCCGACTTTGTTTACTTCCTCGCTTTATCTGCACGAAAACATTCAGACGGGCGAAACAATTACAGCCCCGTCCTCGCCACATTACGCCTCACACGCCGTCTAATCGGCGTCTCCATACAGGCACGCGGTGGTGTTTTGGACGTACAGACAGAGTGTGTGCGCGTCGATTTGGAAGGGCCGGGGGGGATTTTCAGCATGGCTAGGTTTTCATCTGCCGTTAAAAGATACGAACAATTTGGTTCAGGTACGCAGGGGAGCAAATTTGCAAGCTACGAGTAAACTTGGTAAAAAATCCTGAAAGGTCTTCCAGTCTCAATTCAGATGCACGCTGCACGGAAGAGCTCCCAAAAGTGAAATTCCTGCGATTATGCGCGGGCGGTTTGGCGAAGGCGCTGGCAGCTACATGTCCGCACTCTTGAGTGAGCACAGGATCCTGACAGATCCATTCTACTGGGCCTTTGTGACAGATAAATATTTCACACGCAAATAAATAAAGGATGCTCTGCGTTTTCTCTCTCAATGGCTCTTCACAGCCCAGTGCTCATGCTCTCTCACACACACACACACACACACACACACACACCTCATCACAAATGCACAAACCAACGAACCACACACCCCAGACCTTACATTCTTTCAAGGGGCAAAAAGCCTGCAGCATTTCGATCCCATGATGTCAAAACACAGGTAACCCTCCCCTCCTCATCTCCCACCACAAAGAAGCAATTAATGGACGACTCCGGGAGTGCATGCAGAGGAAGGCCCTGCTATTGTGCCCCCCCCGACTGTCCTCTTTTTGGGACGATCAGAAACAGGCTCGCTCCCTTTGTAGTCACGTAATTACTATAATGTGTAGGATACATGTCGAATTCTAATGACTTTTCCACCCCCCCTCCCTCCGTACCCTGTAACACCACCTGGGGAAGCGATTACATGTGCTCCCCCGGGAAGCGTAAAAATAATAATACATTTCATTTAATACTAGATTAAGTGAAGAAGGTGTCTGTGCCCGTAATAGGCATCGCTAAGTGTCTGCGCCTTCCCCCTGTCCCCGTTTGAATTACCTTGCTTGAGTCGATTACCAAACGGCGGACCTTGAGGAGAGAGGTGAGACGAGTCAATTAAAAGGGTAATTAAGGGATGTAGCGGAGTTTCCCGGGCATTTGGTCTGAGAAAGGGCTAGGATGAAAGAGTTGGTGCGTTTCTATTAAGAGCATGAATGTATTTTAACACTGCATTTCTCACACACACACACACACACACACACGTTTGAGACACTGCAGGATACGTGACCTAATATGGAAGCCTACCACTGTGGGGACCTGGGGTCAGGTTCCAATAGGGTTGGGTATTGAAACCAAATTCCAAGAACTGGGTACTTGTTTAAAAAAGAAAGAAAAAAAAAAAGTTAAAATAAAAAGTATACAAATAAATAATTCCACTTATACTTTGTTATTAATGCTTTTACGGCTTCAACCACATGGCTGTAATTAGTCTTATTAAGGGGGGCACCTATCTGCCAGAACCGGTGAGTCGAGTAATCGCGTACGCCGTCCTGTAGATTTGTTTTGACAATGCATTAGTGGAAAATGGGCCCACACAAAAACCAAAAAGAGGTCATGCCTCGCAACATCTCAATCATCTAAAGCACCAGCATTATACTGAACTATACAGCAGTGTAGCGGGTTCGACTCACTGCTCTTGGCAGGGGGGTCTAAACGCTTAACCTAAACAAAAGCTTAACGTGGTTTAACCCGTTTAAACAAACGATCAAGCAAAACTTTTCTTAGGTCCGAAGTAATGTGATCAGAAGTAATCTGTACTGCTGAAATGATGAACCATGTGACCCAAAAGAAAGGAATCGTTTTTACGTTAAGCTTTAAACGCTTAGTGTAAATGTTTCCGCTTCCTTTGGATCACAGGTTCGGCATTTCAGAAGTACAGATTATTTCTACTGCTCCCAAAATGAAATATCCCCTCATTATTGTGAGCAGTGTATGATCAGTAGGGCCTGGGAGACGTTTGGTTTTATTAGGTCCTTGTTTTGGCACATTAAGCCACGGTAAGCTTTGCCTTATAGCTTTAAATGTGAATACGAAGGCTTAAGTGCATTTCAATGTAATCATATTACAAATTGATTTTTTTAAAACAATAGTAGACCAGCTATAATATTGCATGTTCATGCTGAACAACTCCCAGTAACGTCCGGCTCTTTCATAGTAATGATAACTAATAAACAGATACAGATTTGAATACGAATAGGACTCATACAACTCCGGAGAGGCCTGTCTTCATTCCACAAAGATACACACACTCCTCTAATCCAGAAAGGCCTCCCAAATCCAAAGGGTAAACAAGACTTACCCAGAATACACACCACCAGTGTTCATCACTCTGCACCGTTCGCTTTTCACCTGTGCCTACCTGACACGCTTGCCGTTTTCCTCTGCGTTTGTTTACACTAGAGGAATCCTGGACCTGTACATTTCGGAAAGTGCGTCGGCACAGGTCTGTTTTACACCGTTTTTGTTTTAACTGTTAGTTAGAGCAAGCAAAAATCCTAATGAAAAAAACATAAGGACGATAATATTTTACAAAACTCATGAGCAATCAAATGAAAAGAAGCTTGGGCGGTGAAGGCTGGCATGAACTGAAATCCAGTAAAAGTGAGCTCCCAATATCAGTGCCCAGGCCCACAGTCGTGTTATTAAGTGCGGTGTGGTAGAGCCGACCCAGGGGTGCTGTTTTGTAGCAGGTAATAACCATAGTTTTAGAAGGCCACAAACTTTTGGCTAAATAGTAAAACTGCATTTTGTTGAGCGTATTTAACGTTTCTTGATGCTGACGGAGAACGAGCTATAACGTTTGATCAACAAAGGAAGCCGAGGTTCTAAAGTTAAAATTGCACAAGATCTAATTTTCAAAAGAACATCCCAAATTGTACAATAACAGACCATTTTGTTCAAAAGATCCTATTGATGGCTTCCATTAGCTCAGTGACTAAAGCGCCATGTGTCTTTTTTATGAAAACCTTATAAGCCCTTCATTCCAGACCACATTATATCACCTATATATATAAAACACAACCGGTCCTAAAATAGTTTAATTGAAATTATAGTCAACACACTTTTCATTTAAAATGCCATCTGTGCCACAGGCCTCAGAGTTCCTCTCATTCTGAGGGAACATAAAATGGTTCCTATTAAGTCTAGTGGGATTAGATGATCTATAATTACGATTGCCTGGATTTCTAATATTGTACATGTGTTCTTATGGTTTTTATTCATATAAAATATAGATAAATCCTTTGTAGGGTTTTAAGATGCAAAGGTTTCTGAGAAAATCTCTTTTTTTTAAGATCGTCATGTACAGACCACACCATATTCCAGTTATCTATGATCTGATATTAAAGCAGCATAAGTGAACCAAAGCTCACACCTTGCTGATAAATGTATCGCATTTCTATTTTTACATATTAGCTTCTGTTTTGTGTTTGAGCAGTGGTGCTGTGACCGAGGAACGGAGCCCTCTGAAGGCATCCTGTGGCATCTGGCACCGAGACGCTGGCAACAGATCCTTTAAAGCCTGTAAGCTATAAGAGGTGCCTGGTGCAAATGTCTTGTCCCAAACATGCCACGGATGGAGATCTGGCAAATTTAAAGGGCAAGACAACTCCTTTAACTATCTGACATGTTCCTCAAACTACTCCTGAACTCTCTACGTCATCCTCCTAAACATTAGGGATTACTGTTGCCATGAAGGGGTGCACTTGGTCTGCAGCAGTGTTGATACCCACATCCATATGAATGGCAAGCAAGAACGTTGCCCAGAGCGCCACACTCTCGATCTTCCTGGCAAAGAGAAAAGATCAAAAAAAGCTACGAGTTGAAACTGGAGCTGAGTGAAAGCCTAATACTCGAGTAAGAGGAAGGTCGAGGGGGAGAGAGAGACACCAGAGGGAGAACAAGAAGCTCAGCACTTCTAAAAACAGAAGGATGTTTCTTGAAGGAAATCAAGAATAGAACAGCAAGAAGACAGATCAAGGCGAGCGCGCTCTCTGAGGCTCTTTCCGACTTAAATGCGTCTTAGTTCTTAAGTTTCGGTGGGAAGCTAAAATGAAACAAATACATGAATCTGAAAGAGTTACCATAGTCCAAACTATAAAGTTCATCCCTTGCATTGTGAGGATTGCTTCCTGTTCAGCTACAAGGTGTTTGTGAGGTCTGGCAACGCACTGGTGCTACAGAAACAAGCCTTCAAAACAGTTCTCCCAGTCAAGAGTTTGAGACGTCCGCCTCGACTCATTGTTTTTACACACTTCTTCTGGAAGTGGCCACTGGAAGTGGATGAAGACCCAAAAACGTACATCCAAAAACAGACAGTTTGTCCTCCCTCTCCTTGGCTCATACAACAGCCACTGGGTCTTCCACCAAAACCTTCCACTAGATTCCACTTCAAATTCACCGATAACACTCTCGGACATTTTTGCAAGTCTAAAAATGTGAATTATTGAAGATGGAAACCTGTGAACCTGTCATACAGCCCAACTCAGACCACCATTTGGTTATGGAGATTCCACTTCGTTATGGAGATGTGCAATAGCAGCTCATTCATTCGAATGGGTGTCCACACACTTTTGGCCGTTGCAGTTTGGATTCGCAAATGCTGAAAGATCTTCAAGATAAATTATATGTTAATATTTAAAAATGAGTTTGTATATGGAGGACTGAAAGACTCTCATAAGGAATATGTGAAGGATACTGCTAACTGATTAACTGATCCATTTCCTGCTGTTTTTCTGGTTCCAAATTTCCCATGGAACAGCAGCTTTTCATCGTCTATCTGCACCAAATTACAAAAAAAGAGCAAGGGAGCAAATGAAAATGAAGAAGGAAAACACAATGAATGACATCCAAGGACAAGACAGCAAACAAACGTCCAGATGAGAGGAACAAGTGATAAATCCCTTTATTAACTCTCTCTCTCTCTCTCTCTCTCTCTGTCTCTCTCTCCCAGGGCTGTATGTAAACCCTTAAACCCTTGTCGGAACACCACTCAAAGGCCAGCGCAATCTGTTCTTGGCCCTGCTCTGCTTGGAGGAGGTTGCACTCCTCCTCCTCGCCTTTTGTCCCCCGTGCTCTACCTCGCTTCAGGCAGTTATTAAATATGCACCTTCCAGGCCGGTCGCACAAAACCAGTGCCTAATCTCCGGTGCAGCCTGGGACCCCCAACATATGCAAATCCACATCTGCTCTGCTTCAAAGGGGAGAAGCTCCAGGATTACACAGTCTCGCCCAAAGCACACACCCTGCACACAAAAAAACGCACCTGAAACCAACAGAGCACAAATGGGCGAGAGAGAAGCGAGTCCGCACAACCTCTCTCCACCTTCAGCCCGGCTACAGGCTCGTCAGTTTTCCGGAGGAGCTCACAAACCTATCGAGCGATCTTATCCTCCTTCATCTCGCTGATGTGAACGAAATCAGATGGTGTCAAAGTGGCTCTTTGTGACGGTGCTCAGCACTCCCCATTGTGAAGGATGACAAACCAAGCGGCTAAAATCTGCTCCCAGACCCAGGGCAGATCCTGGAGAGGGGATGAAAGAGGCAGAGAGAGCACTTGAGGGGTCTACATAAGTGACACCACACTGATCTAGCCCTAAGCCATCCTCCAGTCCTTATTCAACAGCGGATTACTAGAAATCAAATCCCGGGAACAGCTTTATCAAACTGTCCAGGTCTGCTACCAGCCTCAGCCATCAGCACTGAGAGGGCGTTGGGACGTTAAGGGCAGGGCAGTTAGTAAGAAGAGACTGTTTGTCAAAGAACTGGCCAAACGGGCAGCGTTGCAATTTTAACCATGTGAAATCACTGACGTGCACATTTGAACTCATGAAAAAAGTACAAAAAAAGGGTTGTATCTGGTTCCATTTTTGTTGTGGCACAGTGGTGAACACCATATAGATCTTTCCAGAGATCCCTGTTTGAATCACATTTCCTCCAGAAACCCACATATTAAATCACTTGGCATCTCTGAAGTGCCCCACTGTGAACCGAGCTGCACTGTTTATCAATTTAGGACATATATTTTGTGCATCTTTTGTGTCAAATCTTTACCTACTTAGGGATTTGGGATTCCCCAAAATGTTAGATTGTTAATTAATTGCAGCCAACTGTATTAAGTGAATCTTAAAAATAAATAAATAAAAAAACATTGTTATATTATATAGAGTAGTTTTGTAGTCAAACCGACTTTTAGTAGACCAGACCAAGAAGTCCGAGAGCAGATTAAGATTTCAGAAAAAGAAATAATGAAAAAAAGGAAATGGGGAAAAAAATGTTAGCAATTCCCTTTACATTTTTTATATATTGTATATAAGAAAATAATTCTAATATATAACATCAAATAATACACAACCTAAAATGTTTATAATTATATTATTGTCTTATAATAAGGGTAATATAACCTTAGGAGGTAAATTATGTACATTTATATACACACACACACACACACACACACACATATATATATACACACATACGTACATATACATACACACACACATATATGCATATGTGTGTGTATATACTGTATATATATATATATATAGTAATAAAGAATACAAAAACATTACTTATATCAATAACGTACAGAGTTAAGATGTGACAGCATTTCCTGGTGGTGGAATTGATTAATGGCTACATTAAAAGAAAAAAAAAGTGATATAAATTAACGATCGCGACCAATTAAACCATCAGGGGATCTTTTACAAGTTTAAATTTGATTTTGTTGCTAAACTCTAAAACTAAACTGCTAAAAGTGGCAATGATACTGATGAAAGTCTGGTGTGCGCGTGTGTGTGTGTGTGTGTGTGTGTGTGTGTTGGGGATGTGAGAAGAGCTGACTCGAAGGTGCATCAGGCGTGAGATGTAAAGAAAGCAGATTTGCATGTTTAATTAAGTTATCAGCACACAAAAGAAGCACCCTCCAAATCTGCAGAGTCAACAAAAGCTGTAATATTATACCCTCCTAAACACACACACACACACACACACACACACACACACACACACACACACACAAAGAGAGAGAGGTAAAGATCTTAATTAACATGCTGCAGAAGACACTTCTTCACACTAATAACACCAAGCTTGCCCCTTTGTCCGTTCTGACATCAGTCCATCAGCGAGGAAGAGCTTTGGCTTTAGGTAGCGACAAGAGAAAAGGAAGAAAGTCGAGCTGAAATAAGGTCTTGGTCTGTGTGTGGTTGTGTCTCGATGGCAAGCTCTTCTCTCATTAGCCGGGCCATGACTGCTATCATTGTTCGGCTGTGTTTGAAATGCACCAAAGGATTTTACATTAAACCCCCCCATCAAAGCTCGCTCACACACACACAGACAGACACACCAGTGCCTGGATTAGGCATCCATTGGGGGGGGCAAGACCTATTGTAATCACACAAGCACACACACTTGCACTCAGACACATCTAAAACATGACACGTCTCTCCAGCTGATGGCACACTGAAGATGGCACTCATTTAAATAAGCTGGTGAGGCTTACATTACGAAACCATGCCATGAAACTGTGTGTGTGTGTGTGCGTGTGTGTGTGTAAGTGCAATTGTAAGGCTTACTGGCGCAGACGATAAGCTAGCCTGGCCTGCCCTCTTCTGCAGCGCCTGATTTTGTCAAATTTGCAATTCAAAACATTTTACCCTTATGAATACAGAATTTGGGGAGGGGGGCAGGTTTCAAAATATGGCCGTGTAAAGAAACGTGTTTACGGTGCAGCGAGGAAACCAGTCAATCAAATCAAATACCAGGGACTGAAAACGGGAAACAATGAACGGCACATAACGACGTGATGTAAAACTGACGATTATTACATCACCCGTATTCTTGTCTCCAAAATGATTGATCACACAATCAGCTTTTATCTCTGCAGCAGCAACTTAATGACGGTTAAGCTTGTTAAAAAAATAAAAATAAATAAAAAAAATAAAATGCTTTTCTAACTAACATTCTGCTGGTTTTCCAGCCAGAAAGAAACTTATGTTCTAACATGTACAAGTATACGAATCACAAGACAACATGTGCAAAACTCCAGTTTGTGTGCACTTTTGTTAGGACGGGGAACTGTCCTGTATTTTGGTTTGCCCCTCTTCCAACGTTCATTCCAAAAATCCTCAACGTTTGTTCATGTGTGCCATTAGTATGCTTCTTTAAAACTAAACACAAGTGAGTTTACTTGCTATGTACATGGAGATAAACCAGACAAATCAATGTATTGTGTTGTCTTGTATTGACAAGCACACAAAAAGTCCAAGTGTTTTTTGGCCTACACATTCTCGACTGAGATATAATTAAGGAAAGTTTATACCGGGTTTATAGTTTGGGGTGTGAATTTAGATTTATAAAGAAACTGGATTATGTAAACATATATTTGAGTAGTAAAGTAATAAAAAGAAGGAAAAGAATAATAAAAAGAAGGAAAGGGGAAAAAAAACTAGCTGTTTGAAATTCCCTTTACATTTTTTATATACTGTATATGATAAAATAATTATAATTATTAATAAACAATATTAGATATTATAGATTTTGTAAAATATAACATCAAATGCACAGCCTAAATGTTTATAATTATATTATTGTCTTATACTAAGGTAATGTAACCTTAGGAATCAAATAATGTCCATTCATATATATATATATATAGTAATAAAGACTACAAAAACATTATTTATATTATTAACGTACAGAGTTAGGGCAGCACTGTGACAGCATTTCCTGGTGGTGGAATTGATTTAACTTGTCAGCAAGAGCTAAATTAAAAGCAAAAAAAAGTGATTAAAAAAATAACGTGTGTTCACATTTCTTTCAACACAGACTTTTACTACTGAGCATTATTAGCATTATTATTAAGTAACTTTACAACTATCTAGGTACACAGAATTAACAGAGCGAGCCTAAAGCAACAGTGGCAAGTTAAAACTCCCTAAATGTGATGATTAAAAAAAAATTAATAAATAGAACAGAGACACAGAGTTAACTTCCAGTCTACTGATAGGACACTGATATATTATATATATATATAATATATCAGTGTCCTATCAGTAGACTGGAAG
>JAUZSU010187977.1:0-23894 GCA_034780255.1 Parotocinclus maculicauda
TTTTGTTTTGTTATTTGTGTTTTATATTTTTTTTTTTTTTTTTTTTTTTTTGTGTCTTTATCTCTCTCTCTCTCTGTCTCTCTCTCTCTCTCACACTCTCTCTCTCTCTCTCTCTCTCTCTCTCTCTCTTTCTCTCGTATGTGACGAATGGCACCTTTCCTGACTTTTCCATGTTTGTGTTTCTTTCCTCTGCTTTCTATGGTACCCCAGTCCAAGCCCTCAGGACCAACGCCTGACCTCCAGCTGAAACTGGATCCACTGGTCAACATCACGTTGTCCATTTATGACGAGATCCAGCAGGAGATGAAGCGCGCCAAGGTGTCTCAGGCTCTGTTTGCCAAGGTGGCAGCCAACAAGAGCCAAGTAAGCTTTTATGTTTGCTTTCTTAAATAACTGTTTTTGGTGCGCTAATGACAAGCCTTCCAAAGCCTCCACTATAGAGGCAAAACTTTCTCTTAGTTCTCTGTTTGATTTTTAGGCACCTGTAAAAAGTCGAGGGTGTGAATGGAGAGAAGTAAGCAGTATTTATTTGTTTTGTATAACTGGGTTATCGTTATTACACATATACAGGATTAATAATAAATATCTGGGGCTGCTATATATATATATATATATATTAGGCATAAATAAATAAAACATACCGACGATGCAGTTCCACTAAAATAGGTTTGGAAAGAAAAAAACATTTGAAATGTTTAAATTTAAAAATTATATAACTGGTAACAGGACTAACACTGGCTTAATTTAATATTTTATTACTTGCTTTTTACTGTCATGTTTGATATTTTTTAGTATGAGTATCAGGAATTAACCTATAAAATGGGACTAGAAATAGACTTTTTCTTTGGATAAGTCCACTATAACATCACCAGGCCTTTTTATTGTATTTAGTGGGAGCAAATGTGCAAAAGTACTAAGTGCCGAATTTCACTTATATTATATGAATAATCGTACTTACAGTTTAAATTAAATTCTTTGGAGCACTGGTTAAAATGCATCTGTGGTGCTCAGAAAAATGAGGAAATATTTAAAAATTAAATAATCCTTAATGAATTTATCCCTGATTTTTGTGAGCAGTGCACTTTCACATTTCTCTCGAATCTTCATTTTAAGTCGTTTAATCAGCATTACAGACAGACTAAAAAGTTGAGTCTTATTAACAGATCTGTTGATACGTTTCAGAATTGATTTGGCATGTTCTCCCTTTATTGTAGTGACTGTAGTGGTTACTGGCTGTATGGACTCCACCTGTCTGTAGAAAATTTGATTACCCAAGTTATCCAGCTTGATTTAACAATATTCCAAATAGCACCATGTGATGTTACAGAATGCTCAGCTTTCTATTCAAGTGCCCCCATAATTTCATGACGGGGTTTAGGTGAGGTGACTATAGAGAAGATTCCATGGCAGTCAGCACTCCTTGGTCTTCTTTGGTCTCCAGGTAGTTGTTGCAAAGCTTTGAGGTGTGTTTTGGGTCATTATCCTGCTGCTGTATGAAGCCTTTTTCCATAAAGATCCAAACAAGCATTTTCACTAGTGCGCTGACACTTTTGTCTCCTTCAAAGACCAATAACCTCTCATTTTTTATCAGTCTATACTAAGACATTTTAAACTAGTTGCTTCTAAGTTATCCTACCAGTTTTCTCACCAATTTTATTGTCTCTGCATGTGATCAAATTTACATTTATATAATTTACCAGACGCCCTTATCTAGAGCGACTTACAATTATTACAGTCCGACAATCCAAGGGTTAAGGCTTTGCTCAAAAACCCACCTGGGACAGACTTGGGATTTGAACTCCACGCTTTCTGGTTTACAGTACCTTAACCACTAGATCACCAGTCCCTAAAATAAAGGGACAATGTTATTTTGACTAACAAAATAGCATTATAGAATTAGATTTGAATGAATTTGTGGGAGAAGTCAGCCTTCCTGTGAATGATTAAAAGCAATCACCTGTTTTGTGGAAAAAGGTAAACATGAGGCATTAGCATCACTATTAGATGCAGTGGCTTAAATTGTAGGTTCATGTATTAAATACCCATATTTAATGGCAGGAAGTGGAATAGCAGGGCATTCTGGGCTTTTTCATTTAGCATTCAGCCATCAGAATTACTATGATAACTGTGAATCCTGGTACAAAGCTCAAAATCATAAATTAGCTTGTTTACTGTATTATTGATGTGTGTGTGATTGGGATTAAAGCACCGCTAAACAACATCAGAAGTAAACAGACATTGTTTATGTTGTAAATATCTATCAAAATAATTTTATTATTATTTTTATTATTAGGTCATTTATATGACCTTGAACCTCCAACTTAAACTGTAAGTTCACATTGAGTGAAGTCACAGTAAGAGTCCATGATACGATGCGGGACACCATACTCTGCTTTCTCATACCGTTTTCATGGTTCTGATTACTGGTGACGAAAATGGAAGTCGATCTGTGTTTCTATTGACTATGTGTGTGTACATACTGTTAGAACAGTCCTGGACTCTTGTCATAAGGATGTACAGCTCTGTCTTTCCTCAATTATGAGAAAGAAAAATGATTTCCATCTATAATATCTATTTTGATCTTTGAATCCCATTTTGATGTGCAATAAAATAAAATATTATTATCATAAATAACATAAAAAATGTGAACTGTGAACACTGGAAAGGGATCGGCTGTTGTAAGAAAATGAAATAGGTTTGTGGATGTTAAGTATATGTTAGTATAAAGAGATAAAAATAAAAATAATGACCTCTTTTACTTTAACATGACAATGTAATGTAATGTAATGTAATGTAATTACTATTTAGGCAACTTTAGTTTAATTCTTACATTTATCATGTAGGCAAAATGAGGTTCATGAGTGATGATCTAAATCTTTATTACTAATTTTCTAATGATTCAGGTCAATCAGTACTTCAGTCCTTCATCAGCTCTCTTATGTCACTGTGGTTCAATTTATGAAGAAAATCAGACGATACTTCTTTTATAAACATATAGAACCTCTTATTGAACATGTTGGTCAGGGTCACAGGATAGGGCAAACACAGGACTCAGGTGTTAGCAGTGACACGCGACCTAGCCAAAATTCCCCACCTGACGTCCTAGAGATAGTGGGCTAGTGTAGGACACCCTGGTGCCCTAAACAGCTTTACATATTTGTTTAATGATAAGAATAGGGTTTTTTTCTATAAAAGTGTGGTATCTTTGAACTAAAAAAGCATGTCGTTCATCTGAGTGCTGATTTAGGAATATTTGGGAAAATCTGCTGGGCCGTTTGTGTGCCCCTTTTCCACTCGATCGCAAGAGATGTAATTGATTTAGTCAAATATGATCTCGTGCCCAGCTGTGCCTGATTCTTCCCATGAAATCGACTAAGTAGTGACAGAGCTCTGCCGGCCCATTCGGACGATCAGCATGAGCAAGTCATGTGTCGATTTGCAGGTGTGACCACCCCAGCCCTGAGGTGTGTGTAGGGCGTGTGTAGCACAGTGTTTACGCTAGTGCTAGTGTGTATGTTTGAGTCTATGCCTGTGGCAGATGTGGCTGGGTCTCACAGGTCCAGGGTCGGATGGGGGGGTCACGGCTGAACGCACCCATCTGCTAAAACTGGCAGTGAGAGAGAGAGAGAAAAAGAGAGAGAGAGAGAGAGAGAGAGAGAGAGCGAGCGAGAGAGAGAGAGAGAGAGAGCGAGAGAGAAAGAGAGAGCTCTGATCAGGTTATTAAAAAGCTCGACTGCACACAACAGCTGGTCTCAAAGACGACTCAGTCTAGCAGAGATAATCATATCTTTCACTTCTCTCTCCATTTCACACTCTCGTTCACATCTTCTCATCTCTCTCACTCTCCCACACACTCTCTCTCTTCATTATTAGTGTGCTATGATGGTCACTGATGATCCTCAGAGCCGACTTTAGCCTAACTTGCAAACATACTAAAAATCCGGATATGACTAAGCTGGGAATAAAGCAGATCTTTTCTTGTGGTACAGTTACCATTTTATGAAAAAAAATCAGGTATTACTCGATTTATATACTCACGAGTACTAGGCCAAGTATTAGTAAAAAAAAATGTTTTGAGTGTAATCCTGCTTATCCACCCACGTAAAAATTTATTTTTATAGCTCTTTTTCAGAACTGAGCATTGCCTCAATGCAGTTTTACAAATGTCTAGGCAAGGAAAATCTCACTACATGTGATGAGGGTTCAGGGTTCAAATCCCACCTCTGCCGTAATGCCACTGCTGGGTTCGTAAGCAAGTCCCTTAACCTACAGTTGGTCAGACTGTAACATTCTGATTGGAGATTTTTCGGGATACAGATGTCTGCTAAATTACTGAATGCAAATACAAAATCCAGGAAACAGGAACAAAATCTAGGAAATATTGTAAAACAAAGTAAACAAAGACAGTGTTGGTATACAGATTTTTTAGAGTGTCCTCCAGAAATGAACAGTTTTGACTTGCGTTGGTTTCCAAGCAGGATTTAAATCATGGCTACATTAGCGAACCTTCTTACTGAGAAGAATGTAAGCTCAGATATTTAGAAGAGGGCATTAAGCTCCTCCCTCCAGTCCATCCACATGACCATCTGCAAAATACGATGCAAGAATTACAGCTTATATATCGACTGTTAAAAAGGAAAAAGTAAGAAAGTGGCATGTTGGTACAGTGGGTAGCAGTGTCCTCTCACACCTAAAAATGTCCCTAGGTTTGGTTCCTGGCTTGGACTCTATAGGCTTGGCCTATGTGGAGTTTTGTATGTTCTTTGTTCTTGTATGTGGAGTTTGTTGTGTGTATGTACGTGTGTGTGTGTGTGTGTGTGTGTGTGTGTGTGTATGCCAGTGATGGATTGGCACCATTTGTCCATTGTGCCTCACCCTGTTAGGTGTCTATGCTATTGCAACTGTAATAATTCCGTGTAACCAATCTGCTGCAAGGTCTATAAATAGTTTCAGTTCATCTTAACCTGTATTATTATCTCAAAACTCATATTCCCACGTTACACTATAAATCCTGATTTTTGGTTTGGTTTGAGAAAGATCATAATCTCTGTTAGTTCTCTGTTCTGACCCAGAGAAAGATGTGTTCCCAATTAAAGTCGGGTTCCTTTCGAAGGTTTTTTCTTAATGCATTTCAGAGATGATTTTTGTTTTCTTTTGTGTTCTTTTATCACCTCTGACTGGTCATTTGAGGCTTGGATTTGTCTTTTGTGAAAGCTGCTTTGAGACAATGTCTACTGATAAAAGTGCTATATAAATACATTAGCTGATCCGTTCATCACTTGCAATGTTTTGCTGACAATATATAAGTGTGAACGTTTGAAGAAAACTCTCTTTCTCATTCAGGGTTGGCTGTGTGAGTTGCTCCGCTGGAAGGAGAGTCCAAGCCCAGAGAACCGCACTCTGTGGGAGAACCTTTGCACCATCCGCCGATTCCTCACACTCCCCCAAACTGACCGGGACCTGGTGTATGAAGAGGAATCCCGCCATCATCACAGCGAACGCATGCACACCGTCCTCCACCTGCCCTCAGACCCTCAGGTGAGTGCCGAATTTTCAGATCAAACCACTTGTCGTTTTGGTAATGAGCCCCACATCCACAGAATGTATCTCTGAGGTCCGTCCTGCGTCAATCGCCCCTCTCAGAGTTAGAATTTGTGTATATTATTTCAGTGATGTCAGTGTTAATATGAGCTGAGTGAAGCCTCAGTGAAGATCGTAGTAAGAAACATCTCAGAATGCTTGACCACATTGTGTATTGAGACTTCTCTCCTGATTTTTATTGCTTCTGCAGAGCCAAAATGAGGCTGCATCGATTGTGTTTCATTGTGTGGTCGCACACACGTCCTTTTGTCCTAATATCAAGGCCTTTAATGCAGGGTCCCTGCCAACCTCTAATAACCCAATAGACCCAACCCCCTTTAATCATTCACCCATACCAATAGCTCCAAATAGAGCACTGATTAAATGGACTTTCCCCTCTGCCAGCCAGGGTCATTACACTATACACAGAGGACACACAAAACTCGCACTTACACACATGCACACACAGACGTATGACAATGCATGCAAACATAAATCTACTTATTCTAGCAAAGCCTCCATATTCAGGCCAAACCAATGCATTTTGTACAGGGGCCCATAAGTTCAGCACCACAGGGAACTTAAATACTAAATATTTTTAATAACTTGATATGTTTATTAATATTTCAAATACACAAATCTATCCAGATTATGTCTTAATAGCCATAATTAGTCTTTAACCTTCCTTATTTATTTTTAGCAGTCAGCAAAAATGTGTATTATGGAATTATCATGGGTTTGTGTCCAACATTTAAATGCACTAAATTAGATTGATTGTTTTAGCAATGCCACTATGACCATATATAGCATATTGGATTATTTACTCAATAATACTCTTTCTAACTGATCTTCATTCCAATCTTTTCATCCTGTACCCCTTCTGAAGACTGTTGGCTGCTACATTCCTGCTTAAACTTCTTCAGGCATTTTACATTTACATTTAACTTATTTAGCAGACGCCCTTATCCAGAGCAACTTACAATTAATACACTTTAACAATCCAAGCAAATGTGGGTTAAGGGCCTTGCTCAGGCAAAAAATGCCACAAAATTGTGGCAGAGGTGGGATTTGAACCCTGGACCTTATGGTCCATAGTCCAATACCTTAACCGCTAGGCTACCACAGTCAGACTGTAGAAGGGTCAATTCGGCAATCCAGTGAAGCCACCAGATGCTGCTATTGCAAGTGTAAGATAAAGTCAGACTAAATACTGCAAGAGATTAATTCTATATGGCCATTATACAATGTTAAAACAATGATATATAATCTAAAGGTGGCCTATGACTTTTGCACAGTACTGTATATTTACAAAGACAGTATTTTCCCTTTCTCGTCTTCGCTTGCTCCTGGTCCCTCTCATTCCACTGTGCATTCTTTTTATGGTGGTGGTTTAAACTGGGGTATATTTGTGCACGGGAGTGCGTGTGGCTGTATTTATTTATGTGTTTTTGGGCGCAGTAGGAAATGCCCCATTAGGACACACCCTGACAGACAGTACCACCACAGGCCTGATATTATTAATGTTAGACACATCTACACACACACACAAACTTCATAGCAGTAGCTCACTGTAGTTGCTTTGACCATGAACCATTACACAGTATTGACCATAAAGGGACTGGCACTTCTGGGAAGCAAAGCCAACAGCCTGGATCTAAAAGCAGAATGTCGCTCAAACTAAGCTCTTTATTTACAGAATAGAATGTCATTATCCTTAAAGGGTGTCCATTTATTAACAAAACACATTTATTTTTACAATATATACTCACCGGCAAAAGCAATTGGTCACCTCTGACTGAAATGTACCTAATATTTTCATCGTTCATGCCACAATTCTGAAGGGAATTTACTGTAGATTTGGATTTTTTGCGACTGCTGGTAGACCCGTACGACGGGACACTTCGATTCACCTGAGAATTCAGCTACTTCCTTCACGCTATGGCCTTTGGCACTCCCAAATGCAATCTATTCTTTCTGACACTCATTAACATGTGCTTTGCAACCGATTTTCCGCACACCGAATGAGAAATTCATAGCATAAAGCATAAAGTTACCACCAGCTTAAACACACAAAGGGACTATTTTTTTTATTCAGGGTGAATATATTTAAATGGGCCAGATTTATTAAAAAGAATAATCTATTTTACACAAACTAGTTATTCAGGGTGTTGTTGTACAGCTTTTAATACGATCCTGTTCAATGTCAGACACAATGCTGTCACATCTGTAGCACTTTAATTCTGTAATGCAGTTACATTCCTTCAGTATAACAGAATTTACTGGGATCCATTAGGTTCCAGGTTCTTGATGTATTACACAATTGGCTGATTGGATAACTGAGAAGGTGTACAGATGCTCTTAATAAAGTGTTCTAACAGGTCTTGTATAATGTATGTGTATGTATAGTAAACTATAAATATAATATATGCTTTTTTTCCCTTTCGTGAGAGTAAAGCACAAGCAAAATATTTGATTGAACAGCAATAAAGTTCATAGATCCTATGAACTAATATACTGATCAAATTAAAAAACTATTTAAACTATTTTATTATTATTACATAACTATTTAGAATTTGCATTACTACTAAAAAGTCACTGCTGTATTACGTCAAATGAAAAAAAATGGCCTGAACTGTGAAGTAAACCCAAATGTGCTGCAGACCTTTTTGGAAAGTAAGATCTAATCCATCGGGTTCTAATGGAAAACATGACAGCTTTAAAATGAGAGGTTACAACTGTTACCACACAAGAGTTATGGCAAGCTAAAAAGGTAACATATATTTAGCTGTAGCAATGCTAATCATAAATATAAGTACTCACTTTTGGTTTATTCGTTGTACATTCTTACATTTTCTTCCCTGTTCTGATGCTTGATTTGTGTACTGACTTGCTGCTGTGTGATTGGCTGATTAGATATCTGGACTTGTGAGTCACAATAGCCTGGTGTCAGGCATTTATTAACATATTGAAACACCTATTTATTTCTTTTGTGATAAATACTTTATTTTTTGAGTCATTGGTCCCATTGGACAGTGGTTGGTCAGGGGTCTGGACCCTAAGGAATTCAAATCCAAGCTCCAACAAGCTTTCACAGGCAAGTTCCTTATCGGCTCTGTTTAACTATTCGTCACTCTAAATAAGGGCCAAATGCTGCATATACAAACGATTCATAAGGTGCCAAATTATTTTGGGGTTTAAATAAGAGCACTGCCACTGTTGGGCCCTTGAGAAAGTGCCATAGAAGTAAAGTTTGGCTTTCCTGGTGTTCTTGACCAATCTAGAAGTTGCTTCTCTCTCGCCATTTGTCTCACATTTGGTATTAAAAGCTCATCGCAGGAAGGAAACTGTGGTCGCTCCATTAACACATTCCAGGTCTCCTCTGACACAGAGCCCAGACGAGCCACCACACACAGGACAGGGTCGGCTAAAAATACTCGCAGGACTTTAAAAGCTCAACCATTATGGTCTCCAACCCATGATTTGTTCCCAGGACCTGATTCAGCTAAGCTTGGGTCGATGGATTAGATGAATCGGTACGAGCACGGGTGCGTCCGCTTGCGTGTCTGTCTGTGCATATGTGTACACACATGTGGGTGTCGGCACTGCTGTTGTTTTCTTGACACAGTAATGAGGGTCCCTCCCCAGATCAAACTACCCAGCATCCCCTCGGCTCCAGCCAGCCTGCCACCACAGACCACCACATGTGTCCCAGCTGCTAGCGCATACATGCTCCACGAATGCACTCACACACCATATGTATGGATCTGTACATACGTGAACATGCAGTGCTTTGTAAAGAAGGCTCTCGGTGTCTGTATGGTCATACAGAGTCAACACGGAGCAGCCATTAACGCTCCTGATTACACCTACCCTTGTGTTAGGGGTCCGCTCTGGTCTTCATGTGACTGTTACTGCTAAACATCTTGTTTTTGTTTGATTTCTTGTGTCTCTTTGTGTACACGTTCAACTCAATGTACAGACGATGCTGAAACATCATCGCTGGCCAATACGATGCTTCATATATACACATGGAACACACCTGCTGGCTAACGGCCCCGGGTCTGTGCTTGAGCTTCCTCAGCACTTATGTGTGCCGCTTGCTCAAGGGCATAAGTGCCTCCCATTGCTCATTTGGCAGGCCTCTCCTTATGAATAATTTCTCTTTTGTTTTTGCTAAATTGGATGGCGCTATGTGCCGGGTGCTGCACCGTTAAACCCTGCCATGTGCCCTCGTGTGCACTGAGACCATGACTGAGTGCTGGAGTAGAAAAGGGCACTGGTGCCTACAAGTTATCTAGTGAAGAACTCTCCAAATTTCTTCAGAATACACAAAAATGCATCTATTGTATTTACCATTAAGTTTTGCCCAAGTTTTTTTATTAACTGCTCTAAGAAAATGAGTGAAGCTACAGTTTATTTGACTAAAAGGCAGGGACAGAGTCGATGACAGAAACTGTTTTGGGTTAAACAACATTGTTTACTGAATGACTAAATATTGTTTAATTATGAGCGATTTAGCAGCATTTATTTTAAAGATATATTTTTTGTTTTTCCATGTGTGAAAAGGTTATATCATATAAAACATCATGTTTCAAAAATGTAGTTCTACTTGAGTAAAATATCTAAAACATTTCAATCTTTACTTGAGTATTTTTATTGCATATAAGTAGTACTTTTACTTAGGTAAATAACTTCTGTACTTCTAAAATGCTGGGAGAATAATACATCTGAAATACTACACATGCTGATATGTGAGGAAGGTGTAGTCATGCAAAAACAAAAAGCATCTATCTCGTCATTATATATTTAATTGATGTCTTAATGGTGTCTCTGATGACAAGACAGACCAGGCCGACCAGCCCTCATTAAGAATCAACTGAATCTTTAATGTTCTTTCATAATTCTGCTCTGTAGTTTGCCCCAATTTAAAAAAGCAAAAATAATAAAAAAAACAAAAAACTTTTAATGTACTGAAATTAATGTAGTGAACCCACAGACCAGTCCCTGGTCGGAATTAAAGTATACAGAAAATGCTCTGAGTTTAATAATGAATGGGTGCATGGGGAGAAGGTCCAAAGAGGATGCTGTGCTTAAGGAGTCATGGTAAGTAAACCATGTGGGTTTGCACTTTTGAGCTAGACTCTACATCTTTCCTCTGGCATATGAACCTCTGCTGAGTGAGTTTGGTTCTAACGCCTCAAGTCAGTCATGTAAGGCTGAAGGTTCTGCTTTTTTTACTCTAAATTTTCAGAATCGGAATCAAAATCAGAAATACTTTATTGATCCCAGAGAAAAAATTCACTTGTTACAGTGGCACCTTTTTATACAAAGAATAAACACTCTAAAATTTAAAATAAAGATAAGTTTATATTTAAAAGAAATTTGCAATATTTACACTGGGTTACAATAAAATAATAAAGGCAGTGGCTGTGATGATAAGTATGGAATAAATATGGAATATTGAATATATATTTGTGTGTGTGTGTGTGTGTGTGTGTGTATATATATATATATATATATATATATATATATATAGTAACTAACTAACTATAAGTAACTTTGTCTCTTACAAAAGTTTATGATTTGGTTGACCTGAGGCCTTATCAAAATCATGATCCTTAGTAAGGGGCCAACATTTGTACTTAAAATATTGACAGTGATCAGCCATAAGTGCCAACAGGAGACTCAAGAACATGCGTGCTTATGATCTATGTGTGTTGCATTAATCTAGATCGTCATCCTGTGTGTTCTCTTACTAGGTAGACCAACATATTAATAACAGTGTGCCTTTAATTCTCTTAAGACGTTTTTTACATAATTATTCACTGCAAATAGTTATACAGCAATGCTCCATCTCCTTTCAATAAATTATGAAACATTGATTCTTCAGAATGTTATTGACTTGTGCAGTCTCAATCCAGTTGTGCTGGTTGCTCTCAAAGGTTCTTCTTTATGTGTCTTGAGATTTGAGTGTCTTTTTTTCACTGTTGTCTTTGGGTACACTAGTTGAGTCTGCATTTGTAGCTTTGTCCTGCGATGCCTTTTGTGAGTAACAGTGTACAAATAAGAATAAAAACATTCTGCGTTCAGTTTCATTTCTACATTGTGCAAAAACAAGGCGCATCAGAAGTAACACAAATTAGAAATGGTGAAATTTGTCTTGCTGCTCTTGACCAAATAAACATCCCTACGATATATATAATTGAGATCCTGGAACTTGTGCATATTTTTGGACTTCTTAATCAAAAGATTTCGATTTGCTCTATCTGGCACACTCAGCCTTATCAGAGCCATTGTGATCATTAGTAAGTGACCAACCTTTGTAGCTAAACTATTAGAATCAATCGGCCAGATGCACCAAAAGGAGAGTTTGAATCGGGGACGGTGTGTTTGGGTGTTGGTGTGTGTTGCTTTGCTGTGGAGTGCCGTCCTGTGTGTGGTCTCTGTAGGTAGGCAAGGCTAGCAATATTGTGCCATGTGGCCAGATATAATGGCCATGTCTTTCAGACCCACTCCCTCCCCAGTCCTAACTCTTTTTGTGGGCTCTGTTTGTTTCTCAGAGACATCAAAAATAATACAACACTGAGCAAAATAAAGGAAAAAAAAAAACAGACAAACATACACACTTCCTGTAAAGCGCTAGCCCCAGAAAGCCCCCACAAGTGAAATCAGAGTAACTTTGTGGTCTGGCCTGGCCTCAGTATTATTAAAAAAAAATACCCTGTTATTATTGAGTGGAGAGAGCGAGCAAACGAGAGAAAAACAGAGAGAGAAAGAGAGAGCGAGTGAATGACTATTATCTTTATGTAGGTCCTTTAATTTTAATGCACCACAGATTTATAGCTTAGCATTCCGGTGCAGAGGCTTTGGGCACCCCACCCTGATCATAAACCCAGCAGGACAGTGCTAGAGTTTTTGATAGCTTTGCTGTGACATGCTACACCCTTTACAGTCTCACAAACACTCACAGCATCCAGCGTTCACCTTTTAAAAGTATTTCTCTCAAACAATGCACTCTCATGTAGGTCCCCTTATCCTTTTGTCCGGTTATCCCCTACGAAAGGTCCTGTCGCCCATCCCACAGTCATGTTGGCTACTGCTAATCTGTACTGGTACAAGTTTTAGAAATCACTTCTACCGAGCCTATAAAGTGTTACAGTTTGACTAAACCCGTTTAATTCTCTTAAGACGTTTATTTACAGCATTATACAGTGTTATCTTGCTACTCATCATGCGTTCGTTCCAGAAGGCACGTCAAGTCTTGATAATTTTTCCCTTAAGGAATAATGTAATGAATTTAACCTTATCTTTTATCCAAACTGTATAAAGCAATGTATGCATTACGTTTTTAAATGTTGTCTTTGTATATGTGAACACTATACAGGTATATACACAGACAAAGCTTAAAAAGAGCTTTTGATTAAATAACTTAAATTTAACTTACAACTTTTTTAAACTCCTGTTATCACTTTTTATCCTTTAACTGTTTTCCTTATTACAAACGTTCCTATAACCGATGGTGTAAAAATGTAATGTAAAAATGAAGAACATTAGGTAGTTTACAGTAGATTTTGGTTGATTTTAGCTGCACTGAGTGAGCGCTAACACACAGATAGCAGTTCTGTGCAATTAAATATCCCACGACAGATTTAAACATAAATTCTGAAGAACTTAATCAAGTCGTGCCATCTCAGCGTGGTTGTGTCGGTTCCTCTCAAGGTTTCTTCTTTATTTGTCTCAGGATGTTTTTACCTAGCCACTGTTGCATTTGGCTCAGGTGGTGTCTAGACTCAACTGTGTGTAAATCTGTACCTGTACATCTTATTGAATGAAGCAGTTTATTGTATAAATTTAAATCAAACCTACTGTGTACGGTTTCATATCTACATTTTGTGAAGGAGCACCAGTTTAAAATGCTGGAATTGGTCACTGCTACATTTGACAGATGAAAAAAACATTACAAAGAAGCACAAGACTGTGCAAAAGTCTGAGGTCACCATTAGATTTGATGTTTGAGCAATAGCAAATGGCTATGTAGAATTTATTCTCAGTCTCTTTATTAGGATTCAACCAGAATATACAGACAATTGGTAAGTAAAATAGAAAAAACTAAGAGAAAGCAGCTCCTATTGGCTACAGTGGCAAGTACAATATTTAGTGTGACCTCTCCTTACAGTGGAGTAAAAGCAGCATCTGGTATCTTCTTATACATTCTGAAGATGCTTGACCAGGAATGGTCTTTTTGAAAAAGTAGCAGCCAAGAAACCACTTTTTCAAAAGGGGAACAGGGTGAAAAGGCTAAGATGGCCATAGTTTGAAACTTGTGTCCGGTCTTTGAAAATACGTTTTATATGGTCATTATAGCATTGCTAAAACAATAAATCTAATGGCGGCTTAATACATTTGCACAGTAATGTGTATTACACTGCTTACATAAATGAGGGGATATTTCATTTTGAACTATTCCCTTTCTTTTTGGGAGCAGTACATTTAGAATTGTGTAAATCTTTAAATTTATTTCAGCTTCCTTCTCTCTGGCACCTTAAGATTTACAGTATGTACTCAACGACCTGATAAGAGTAATGTTGTTGGCGACACCATTCCAGGGTCATTTGTATAATACACTGAGTTAAACTGTCAGAATCTAGACCAGGCTGGTTGTACTTTCACTAAAGGTAATCAGCCATTCTGTTTGAGAGGCTCACTGGATGAATATTTAATGAGGAACCTTTGAACTCTAGGCCACATTTTAGATCCCACTAACACTCATTTATCTTTCTGATCAGGTAATTCACAGGCATCCTGTGCCAACACTAAAGGACCACTCGCCAATGCGTGAGGACTCAGTGCCCAACTGTGGAATGGAGGACAACCCTCAGACTGGTATTGGCTGCACCGGAGGAGGGGGAAGTGTCGTCAAAAAACCACGCTCCCGCACCAAGATCTCGCTCGAAGCACTGGGCATACTGCAGAGTTTCATCCAGGACGTGGGACTCTATCCTGACCAAGAAGCCATCCATACGCTGTCTGCACAGCTGGACCTGCCCAAGCACACCATCGTGAAGTTCTTCCAGAACCAGCGTTACCATGTCAAACACCACGGCCGGCTGAAGGAGCTGGGAGCTGAGGGGAGCGGTGTCGATGTGGCTGAGTACCGAGATGAAGAACTGCTCTCTGGCTCCGAAGATGCCGAATCGAGCGAAGATGGCCACGAGGAGGTCTACAGCGGCCAAGATGGTACCTCAGCAGGAGCAACCGCCTCTGCCTCGACGCCATCCTCCACATCAGGACAAGAAGACAGCAAGGACAAGGGCGTGTCTCTCGGGTCAGGCAGACCCAGCTCCCTGCCTTCCTGTAGTTCATCTCCGAGCCCTCGAGACCCGGCTGATTATCAGAGATAAAGCATTCCGACATGGAGAAAAGAGGACATGGAGAGGGTGGAACTAGTGGAAGAGTTTTATGTTAAGAAAAGAATAAAAAAAATCAACACAGGGTCAAATACAGACTTCTCAAAGGGGATTAAACGAATATGTTATATTTAATGTTGGTTTTAAAAAAACAAATGTTACCACAAAATAGCTGAGATGTGGGATTTTGAGTTCTTGGAACAGACCAGGTGCCATCAGAGACTTTGTCCTTGTAACATAATAAAGGACAATTTGCCCCTAGTCATTCTTTATTTGTTACCCAGGTTCAGAGCTCTGATGAAAGTGAAGATTTCTTACCACAGCCGTCATGGTCACTCAAATTAAGAATCAAGTAAGCCACAGTAAGAAATGCCAAGCCAGTCGAGTTTCTCCTCAAAGTGCTTCTTAAATTCGGACCTTTAATCCTTGGATCTGTCATTAGAGACCACTGTCCCACCCACCTTCCTCCACCAGAGTAATGACAGAGACTAAGCATTAGACAAGCTTTAGCAGAGCCGTGGAACTTTTACAGGAACCCCCATATCTTTAATTGTGTCTGCTCGTGGAGCCTGGTGGGTGGTTGTGGCTTCCCTCTTCCTCCCATCTGTGATGGGGCATCCTTTATGTTTCCAAGAGGTGGCTATGTTTGGCCATTGAAGCGGTTGGATGGATGGGTGGGTGGGTTGGAGGTAGTGATGATGGCTGGGGTGTATACACTGTCCTAGCCAATCGTTTCCACTGTAAATACATGTGGTCTACTGAAATGTCCAGAGTTAGCCCTGCAGGCCCTTTGAACACAGAGCCATGCCTACCACAAACCACCACATCATTCCATTGTCGCTGGACAACCACCACCCTGGAACCCATGCACAGCTAATATGGACATCTCTCAACACCTCTGTTAGACAAGAATCTCGAGTGGCGGTTTCATACGAGTGTGTGCGTACACGAGACGCCTTGTCACTTTGTACTCTCCTTGCACCTAAGATGGCTAGGGTGCACCAAGACGGGAACGGTTCTCTGACCACCAGAGACGAGATTTAAAGACTAAGTGCAGTCTAAATGCCTTACCTGTTTTTGAGCAAGCAGAGGAAAGTCACGGATATCCAGCAGTCATCAGCAGTCGTTTGTCTTCTGTCCTTTTCTGTATCTATTCCGGTTTTGAACAGCTACGCTCCACATCTCTATTTATTGCTATCTCTATCCACAGTTATTATTATTGTTATTATTATTATTATAATGGTTGTTCTTTCTGTCATTGTTGCTAGTTTTGTTGTTGTTTTTTAACGGTTCAAAATCAGCTCTTGGCTCAAAGCTGTTGTTTTGCTAATGAGAGACTTTATGGAAGAGGGGAGCACTGCCAAAACGGTGGGAATTTAGAAGCAGTTACTGAAGACGTCGAGTGAACCCTGTGATGTTGGAACACTTCTATGTATACACTACGTACATTTTCCAAAGAGAACGGCGAGCGTTCGGAGGCGCCCACCAGGCTTTTACGTTTCTTTTCCAAACGTTGACAATCTTTTTTTGTTGAGCCAATCAAAAACTCTGTATTCGAAACAGAAATGTTAATTCACATCTCGGGTAATGGACAAAGCAACACGGCCCCTCTGTGGTGAATCCTCCATGGACACTGTGGCAAAACTTGGATCCAGGGTCCTGATCAGCTGCTACCTGCTCATTTCTGGATAAGAGAATAATCGTCATTGTTAACCATACACTGACCTTTAAACTGTTTTTTTTTTTTTGTCGTTGTTGTTTATGATGTGATGTTTATGAAGATGTTTTATCTATTACAAATGACAGCATTTTCTCTTTGTGTGCAAGTGTCTCCATTGCAAAGCTTTGAGCTGACTATGCATCGCGACTACAGCTGGCATGAGCTTCTCGGTCCTCTTCAGTTAGACGTCTGCCAGGGCCTAAGCTCTCTAATAAGACGTACGCAAGACGGACAGCAATTCATATGGAAGTGCTTTTGTCCATCCCGCCAGGGAGCCGCTGCATTTCACACCGAACAAGCTGTGACACAGTGAAGCCTCAGACTACATTGTTAAGGTGTGCTGATTCCGGCCGTATATTGCAGTTTTTCACTTTGCAGTGATCTCTTAACCACTAACCGATGCACATCAAGAAGAGTGGCTTTCCCTGCCCATTCCAGGCTTGTCGTAGAACCTTTTTTATCTACTGATAAAATATTCTATTGGATAAACCCAATTATATAAAGATTTCTAATTTCGTCTTGTTTGGTCTCCTGGGTTTATCAGTTTCCCTTTTAAGTGAAATGAATTTTTAAAATGGAATAAGACATACACTTGCTTTAATGCTGCCCTTGTTGCTTATTATTATATTATTATTATTATTATTATTATTATTATTATTATTATTAATACTATTATTATTATTATTATTCATCTTATCCTCGGACGTCACGCCCTGACCACTATGTAAGACACTATTCCCCAAAATCCCTTCATATTTGATTTGGTTTTAATACAAATGCTGCATCTGAAAATCTGAAGCTTCTGAAGTCTAAGATTTTTTGTTAGAATAATTTAAATCTGTACCTGAAAACGCCATAGTACGGGTATCTAATAACAGGGTCCCAATTGCATGCCAGATCTAAACCTTAATCAAACTTGTCAATCAGCCATCTCTCTAGGAGGCCAAGGCCCACCCCTGCTATTACGATCCCTCATTCCCTTGTGGCCCCACCTCCCGCAGAGCCCAGATAAGTCTGAAACAAGTAGCTATGATGAGCCTGCTCCTAAATTATCTACAGGTCTTGCGAGACGTCACCAGACTGGTGTTTAACCTGCAGCAGGGGTGGCTGGTCTCCCCATCATCACCTCCTTCTCTCTGTCTTAAATCAAGTTATTGCTTTAGTGAGATGGAGGCAGAATTTGCAGAGCCCCCCGATGAGCCGTTCAGGGTCACCTGTCGATTATATGGCTCTCCTACGAAGGGAGTCTCATCGCTGCCTTTTCATTACTTACGCTTTTCGTCTCGTTTTCTCCCGCGGAAGGCAGGAGGACAAGCGCTCTCACTTTGCCATGCTGTCAGGGTTAATTGGAAGTGATCACGTCCCCTTGTGGAGAAACAAGAGGTTCCTAGAGAGCCAACAAACTCTCAGAGTGGAAACTCTCACTGGATTTGGAAATGATGGAAGGAGACAGAATTCTACTGAAAAGAATATATTCCTCAATTAAACATAAAATAGCTGCCCACAAACAAGACACACCGCGATAACTACATACAAAATCCACAAAAAAAACACACGCAAAACTTAGCACTTAGACGAATTACACATGCAAACCAGACAACACAGGCTTGCCATTTATCCTGACTGATTTTTTTTGAAAGGTAGACTTTTTTTTATTGTTTTTATTGTTTTTTTTGTTTGTGTTCTGTTCTTGTTTTGTTCTCGCAGAGGGCCTTAACTAAGCACAAAGCACCATCTGCTTGCTTTGGAGACAAAATCTTTATATCCTCATTAATTACAATGTGAATCAGGATTGCCACTCCAGGATTGGTACTTTTTTCTTCAATCAAATGGATCATCGTTATCACTAAGTGATAATCTATGTGCATTATTTGGCTGTTTGGAGTTTTGTGTCGAATATTTTTTTTTTATTTTCTCAAATTGCTGTCATTTAAATAAAACACACGGATGAAAAAAATACGTTTGCATTCCTCATTCTTTTTTCAGATCATGATTTGAATCAATTTCTCACCAGTGTTGACTTAGAGGTTAAGGATCTTTAGAGGTTAAGGGTCTGTGGTGGTCTAGTTCTGGTTAAGATACTGGTACTCCCTGATAATATTTCAACATTCTGATTGAAATCAGGTAATAAACACATTCAGCAGACACCATACTCTGATTTTTTTATTTTCCTGGGCAAGCCATATGTCAAAGTCAAATTTATTCATGGAGCATTGTCTCAAAGCAGCTCTACAATATTATATTATCCTAAAAGGCTGATCCCAAATTGAGCAGCGGAAAAGAAAAACTCTCTGAATAAGTAGTATACAAGCAGTACAAGCCGTGTGGTGTTGCTTGAATTGCAAGTCGATGTAGATAAGGGCATTTTCTTAATGGCTAAATTCAAATTCCGTGCCACTGTACTTGTTCTTGACTAGTAGATTGAGGTTTCAAGTTTCGAGAACTGCAAATTTGTGACTAACGGGCCCATGAACAAGGCCCTTAATCCCCAACAGCTAAAATGGTATCACGATTGTCAGGGAATTGTGAAAGGCTTAACTGTTCAAACTGTTAGACTACTAATCAGAAGTCTGTGATTTCAAATCCCACTTCTCAGCTCAACTGTAGGTCGTTGTACATAAGGGTGTCTGCTAAATACCTATGTGATTTAACGTGTAAATTTGGTCAGCTGTATATCAAGCAAGCATCAACACATCAATTTTCACCACTGCTTTTCTAAATGTTCAAAAAGCACAGCGGTCATCTGTAGAACAATGCAATGTTGTCTATTGCAAAGGGACCAAGACTTTGGGAAAGCAAGCAGTGCAGCCACAAGACCCAAACACTCTATCATTTGTACATAAAAAGCAATCAAACCAGGCCATAATAGGAAAAAAAATGTACCACAGGGTATATTGGACCAATGTTACTGGAAGTGATCAGTGACAACAGAACTTTTCGTAATCATCTGCTGAAAACACCATTAAATAAACCACCAAATTGTGTGGGCAACTAACCAGCGTGGATGACCCAAAGCGAAAAAAAAACCAGCACTGTTATCGCATGCTTTTGGTCTCACTAAACCACATGCATAAAAGGAAAGTTGTGAAATCAGCAATATATAAAATTGACACACTTCCCAAAAAGCAAAACACTAATTTGGCTCCCACATTAGCGCTGTGCTAGGAAGTCAGCTCGTTTTTCAGTTGTGCTTTCTCATCTGCAAATGTAATTGATTCCCTAAATTGTGTTGATCTATCTTTAGTTTTGGTACTTAAAGTCAGAGATCACCCGTCTCTTATCCCGGCACAGTCGCCGAGCCTCTACAGGGAGTCTCCTTTGGCCACCTGCCAGTGCGCTCTCCCTGACACGGTTCCCTTCGTTTGGAGAGCAGCTTGCAGTGGCGTCCTCTGGTTTTCATTCTGTGCCAGTCCCCCAATCTCCTAATTGAACTTATTATTCGCTCAATTGGCTTGTTTTAACCCTTTCTCCCCTCCAGGTTTGAAGCTGGATGTCATTAAAGTAGAAGCTTTTTCAGCAGGCATCAGGAGTATTAGGAGAGCTGTGGAGTTTTTAATAGGAAACCACAGCGTTGGCCCGAGCCACTGCCGTGTCTGTGAGCTGCTAGATGCGCGTTGAACTTCATTCTGGCACCGCGGTGCTTCCAGACCACCCAGTCAGAGAGTTTGTTTTCTGGATGATGGATTCTTCCCTCAGTTGCCATATTGGCTGACCTAAAATCTTACTAGGCTTTTCCTCTCTGTACTATAGAGGAAGAGCAGCATGTGAAACAGGCATCTGTGTGCCGTTCTTCACCGCCCAATAGGAAGTGGTTCATATGCAACCTTTTGATAACATATGGATGATATTCCGGACGGCACTGACGCTTCCTCTGACCTACACAGATAAATCCATAAATCACTGAGGTCCTAACCATGTAATGCACATGTACTTTTGCCTGATTAATAAAACAGTGAGTGAGATTAATTTATGCACGTAATAATGCGATAACTGCAGAAAATCAGATTCTGATCAACGTGTTTACATGTACTTGAGTAATCAGGTAATGGTAAAGCTCCAGGTTTACACGAATCAGGCAATTTCTACTTCACAACTAATCAATAATCTCACAGAAGGATGTGACGTAAATTTTAAACTTTATAAATTAAATAACAAAATTAATTTATTTGAGCATATAAGGCATTTTTTACAGTCTTCACGAAAGTGCTGCGGTTCATTCCAGGGTTGCCAAATCAGGATTTATATTGGATTCCTGATTTGATTTGTAGATCTTAATCTGATCTGAAAATCAGAGTTCATATGACCACTAGAATATTCAGATAACTTCAGAAATTAGGATTAGGATCAAATTATTACGTGCATGTAAATGCTATCAATGAAACGCTCAGCACTGTGCAAAAGTCTTAGGCCACCATTAGATTAGATTAACTATTGTTTTACCAGTGATATAATGACCATATATAATTATTTATCTGTCTCTTTATTGGAGTACAACCAGAAAATACAGGACATTTGTATTTTCTCCATTCCAAAAACTGAAAAACAAACAGCTTCTATAGGCTACAGTGGTATGTAGTGTGACCCCCCCTTACACTTGGGTGCCAAGTTGACGCTTCTACAGCTAAAACTTGACCAGAAACAACAGACAAAAAACATGTGAAAACCTTTTTTTAAAAAAGAGAACAGGGTGAACAGACTAAAGCGCACATAGATTCAATAGAATTGAATATCAGTGGAAAAGAGTAATTAGGAGTGACAAATCCATGTTTGAAATATTTGCCATTAATATGTTATATATGGTAACTTTACAGCAAATCTAATGGAAGTCTGAGAACATAGTGTTTTTGTATAATATGATACAGTATAATATATAATATACAGTGTATTAAATATAATATAATATAATATAATATAATATAATATAATATTGTGCATTGAGTGGATCAATAGACGATGCATAAACAGTGCAGAGAATGTCTGTTAATAATCATCAGACCACAGAAGAGGAAGCACAAGGGGCCCGATGTGGTAAAGTCTCGATGGGGACACAATGAAAGGCTTTTTTTGTAGAAAGGTTTTCACCATTGCATTGCATGTAATAAAGAGCTATGGTACTGTTGCGTGACCGCTATATTTCGCCTGTTCATATACGGGTGTGCCCTAGTTCCGAAAAGCCACCAGATCTTCATTCATCCTTTATTTTATATCGTTTTGTGCTTACAGCCAAGCCCTTTGACAGTATTAGCAGTTAAATGTAGTAAACTGTTTTCCCACTAAATCAGGAAAGGAGATTGACAAGCCTCTGGCAGGGGAGCAGAGGCAGCTGCCAGGGCACTGCTGCTGGGGTATTAGGGCCTGATGGCAGCATGATTAGGGGCCATTAGAGGTGAGAGCAAAAGGGCGGCAAGGGACGCAGGTGCACCAGTGCCAGCTATTACCCAGAATTCAGTGGGGTGGAGTGCAAACACACACCTGTGGTCTCCCGTTGGCGCGCTCACACCGCACACCCCCTCATCGCTCCACACATTAATACACACTGATAAACAAGCTAATACTCAAGAGCTGTGCTGTGTCCTGCCTCCGTGCATGCCTGATGTCTGTCTGAATCAAAAGCAACAACGGGCACAATAAGTCAAAATTATTAGGTTTGTCACCTTAAGAAACATATCTCTTGTTGAGATTTTTGATGAGGTCATCTAAAGCTTATTAACTGATTCAATATCAAATGATAAAAAGAGTTTACTGTACTAATTACAGACGTCATTTCTGTACACGGTGTATACCAGGCGTGTTTTTGTATGTTCTCACAATGTGAGGTTATTGCAGATTTTTGTAAATATCGTTATGAAGACACTATTTAATTTATTTAACGCTATTCTCTGGGATCACAACGGCTAAAACGTAAATTATTTAGTTGTGGTTTAGCCCCAGTTTTAATATAATATATAATATAATTGGAATGGATCCTTACTTTCAGTAGAATTGTAAGTTTTGAAAGAGTGGCTGCATAAAGCTAAATAAATCCAGGCCTAAGACAATAGAAGCTTGGCCTGAAATAGCATCTATTAATTAAAGATTGTTTTTATTGTATGTTACCATAATACCAAGTGACAGAAGGAGACCAAGACTGAACTTTTTGGACTTAAATTCAAACAAGCACATTTTACACAATCTAATAACAAAGCTGATAAAGACATATTCCAACATACTGATGGTTTAAACAATAGAACATGAGAGAGAGTGTGTTATTGTGAATAACATCACGGCTGTGATTAACTATGCTGGGATTTGAACCCTGGACCATCTGGTCCATAACCCAGTTCCTTAACTGCTAAGCTACCACAGTCTAATTAATATACAACCTTAATGCTTTATTGCTTTTATACAACCGTTTTAACAGCTAAATAAAGGAAATAATTTAAAGAAGTCCTGAATTTAATACTGAATATGCTTTAATACTCTCAGTACCTTCCACCAAAATGTAAAGTAGGTTCACAACAGCTTTACCTATTCCCTACACTGCTCTAACACTGCATGCGACGTGAATGGTTTATAAAACACCATGTAACATCAGTGGGAAATACAAAGTGCAAATAAGTAAAGATGAAAGGTTTGATTGGTTGGACGGCTGGTTTATTTAACGTTGCTTTTAGCATCAATGTCTGTATGATGTCATTGAAATTAATTATATATGATCAGATTTAACACAATCAATAAACCTAAAGCATGTCATTAGACTTTGGGAAGAAACCGGAGCACCCAGAGTAAACCAGCACAGACACTGGGAGAACATGCAAACCCCAAACAGCTTGAACTTGGGATGATGGAGCTGTGAATTGGCTTTGCTAACAGACTGCACAACCATGCCATACACTAAAACTAAAAATACATTTATTAAGAATAATAAAATTCAATTCAGTTATTTCTATAGGTTATTGCATTAATTGTAGATATAATTCGTTTGTGTGCATAAAGCTTGTCATATGTCTGCAAAAAGATACAGTTCTGAAGTAAAAAAGAGACATTTGATTGAAAGGGGTATGATGATGCTTTGTTGGGGTGTTAATGTTTGGATCAGGTCAGTGTTTGGTATCAGCTGATGCTAAAAAAAACCCATAAGCTCCATTCACATAATTTAGCGTTCAGTTATCCTTCTTGCTACAGATTCAGATCATTTCTCTGAAGCA
>JAUZSU010187978.1:0-12224 GCA_034780255.1 Parotocinclus maculicauda
GATGCACTTTCAGACTTTTACAAATCTGCCATTCTATCATATTCCAAAGTTGTTCTATGCGGCACGGAGGCTCGCTGGCTCACTGCCTCACAGAAAGAAAGTCCCGGGTTCAGTCCCAGGGTGGAGCAGCTTGGGTCCTTTCTGTGTGGAGTCTGCATGTCCTCCCTGTGTCTGCGTGGGGTATAACCTTGTGTGTCGCTACGAAGGCCACTGATGCCGATAGCAACGTTAAAGAAGCCAAATAAACAAAACAATGTTTTTCTGTTAGCTTCAGAACGAATTACAAGAGAGATACCATAGCCTTTCTTTCATTTTAGTTGGTAATAACAGTTCCCAATAATGAGCTTTCTGCCCTATGTGCCTACTGATGTCCTGGGACATTCACACAGCTCTCTATTTTTCTGGCACTTCCAAGTTCCAAGAGTTCCTCAACCTTCTGGATGCCTTATGTTATACGGCTCTCTAAATTAGATTTTTGTTTGTCATTGAATAAAACTTTGGGATTGGGATTTAAAAAAAATCACAGAGCAAATATTTGTTTTAAGTCTTATGCCAACTTAACACACATGTTTAGGTCTTTTTAGCATATAATTAATCTTATATACATGTTTATATTGAGCCATGTAACATAATAACATTGTCTACTTGGTTTTATCAAACTAAATATTAAGACCCATTATTTCTCTTCTGAATAAAAATAACTCTTAGCTACACTTGGTGGTGATAATTGCTGCTTTGGTGTTTTACACCCACACTCTACATCAAGGTGAGTGCATATACATACGGGATTTACAGTCAATGACAATTTATCATCTGTCACTTTCTTTGTATTTTTCACTACACACGTTTTTACTTTCCCACACATGCAGTGGCTTTACTATTGTCTCTTCTTCAGGTCAAAATAAGGGTAGTTTTATTGCAGATTTGGTGCACTTGCTGAACACGATAACAGAAAAACATACATTGCATTGTCTTTCAGCATTTCAGGTAATATGCTATTCACTACCTACTGCATCTATTGAAAAAAATAAATGTGCACATGCTCACACATTTACAGATATGTCTCGCTCTTTCTCCATTTATACTGATGGCATTTTTACCTACAGTACACATGACCTGGTCATCATAAGACAAAATGCTTTTCCCATTCTATGTATTAGATACAATTGTTATTTCTGTAAGGTAAATCAAAAATGTGCTCAAAATGTATTACCCATTATTTTGGACATGATTAGGACATCAGTCATGATTGTTGTTTGTTACAAAATTTCAATTACAGTAGTAAAAACTTATTAATTTTTAAATATTAATTTGTTCTTCATTTATCATCCACAGTTACACCCAGTGCTTTATCGTTTAATCTGTTTAAGGCTTATTTATCATTATAATTAGCATTATTATGCACAAGCAAAGGGATACAGCAGTGGATAAAGCCATAAATATCCATAACAGTCAAAAATGCTTTACGTAAATGATCAGATGTATGTTGTATAATAGTTTATCAAATATAACATGCCTTACACTTCCAACAACCCTAAAAATCAAACTTCTAATAAGGGCTCCAGGGATCAGAAAACCAGCCAGTATCTGGCATGACCACCATTTGCCTCACACAGTGCAACACATCTCCTTTGCATAGAGTTCATCAGGTTGTTAATTGTGGCTTGTGGAATATTGGTCCACTCCTCTTTAATGGGTGTGTAAAGTTCCTGGGTATTTTCAGGAACTGGAAGACGCTGTCATATACACCATACAGCCCATGTCATAACCCCACTGTCACCCTGGGCCACTTGATTCACAACGGATGTGCTGGATATGGAGGACCTGGGCTGCTGTGGTTACACATGGTCTGTGTTTGTTAGGCCAGTTAAATGTAGTGTCAAATTCTCTGAACATTTGGAGACCGCTTATGGCAGTAAAACATTCAATTCACTCACATCAGCTCCGGTGGACATTCCTGCAATCAGCACACCAATTGCACGCTTTCTCAAAACTAGCGACATCCATGGGATTGTGCTGTGTGATAAAACTGCACATGAACTTTTATTGTGGCCAGCCTAAGGTCAACCTCTACAATAACCTAATCGGCATTTTGAAATGCCATTCCCGTGAGGTAGATAGATTATCTCGGCAAGACGAAGTGCTCACTAACACAGATTTAGACACATTTGTGAACTATATTTAAGAGCGAAATGTCTTGTATACATAGAAAAAAATTCTGATCTTTGATTTCAGATGATAGCATAACTGCTGTAAGTGTGAGGTATGGGCATATAGTAAAAAGATTTAGTCACTTTCAGGATCAGGGTCGGCAAATTGCTTGTCTGTTGGAGTTTCAGTAGCCTAGCAGCCATTTTCTTGCCTTAGATTATCTGTTTTAAAGCACATTGCTGTTTTTTAGTTATTATAAAACATTTAAAAAATAATTTTGTTGATAGAATGTAAAATCTGGGACGAGGGCAAGGCCAACAAAGGAACATACTGATGTTTAAAACATAAAAAAATTAAAATCATTAGGAGTATGATGCAATAAATAAAAGGTTTTTGGGTGATGCAATAAATTACATTGTAATAGCTAATGCCTAGATGTTGTTTTGTAATTAAGAAGTATTAGTTAGTAAATAAAGTATTTATAACATGAATTAATAACTAAGTTTCCCTAACACATTATTGAATAAGTTTAGGAATGAGATGTTTAACAAGCACATATGGTTTTGAAGTGAGTAGTATATTCATATACATTTGTATCATATGGGGAATCTTAAAAACAGATTGCAGGCTTATGTTTGCCTATATTCTCTTAATACCTTATAAATTATGGATTATACAGTATATCATTAATATGGTGAAGGTAAAGGCTTGTACTATAAGTTATAACATACTGTTTGTCTCGTTCAAATGTTATGTTCCCTTTCTCTATATAGTGCCTAGCCATCCGTATCCTGCTTTTATAGCTTTCTGCTCCTCCATTCTTTCTTTTTTTTATTTTTTTTTCTCCAAATGTCTCCATATCTGTTGTCAGTGTGGAGAAAGGATGCACTCCATGGGGTCTGTCTTTTTGCAGTACAACCATTTGCGACATCATCATCTTTGTTTTGTTCTGATTGTGTACAGAACATACTGCGAGAGCACTGAGGGCCATTATCATCCATCAGTACTCAGCCACCTGTCTTCATAGTTATGGTCATTGTTGTTTTACTGTTGGAGTCATTCAGCTGTCTATAATTCCTGAGGTGAAACATAAAGTAAAGCTGTCACATGAAATGCTGTTTTTAACAATCATTTACTTTTTATCAAGGTAATATTCGACAGAAACACACTCTCTGACCTCTTCATTAATTTTACCTTGCTACTGCTGGGCTGGGCCAAGTTTTGCCTTATCAGACTGAAAAGTTCTTTTCCAGTAGTTAACTACTTTTCCAGTGTCATATTGGCAATCCAGAGGGCAATTAAAAAACCATGTTGTGAATGGATGAAATTTAATTTTTTGGTTTAAATGAGAAGCTTTATGTCTAAAGTTATAAACACAGTGCATTCCAGCATCCCATCTGTTAAACTTAGTGATAATGTCATGGTTTGGGTCTGTTTTGCTGTATCTGGGCCAGGATGACTTGTTACATTTGGTTTAGACGTAGAGTTAAACGTAACTAATTTTGTGTTGGTGAGAAATAAAATGTTGTTTAAATTTTGAAATTGGCTTTAATTTTCATGATACAGGGGTGGGTAGATATTTCACACAGCCTTTGATACTAATCTAGAAGATTTGCAAAGATTGCTGTATCAGTATTGCATCGTCTCTGAATGACTGATGAAAGCTAGGTAATGCAATCCTTACAAATGCAAAGTTTTACATTCTCTGTCTTTTAATCACCCAGCCAGCATTTTTACCGTTCGACTTATATTGTTGCTCAGCATTCAGCAATGTTTCTGATGTGCATTAATAAAGCGGATCATTTATACTATATTTACATTTATGGCATTTAGCAGACACCCTTATACAGAGCGACTGACAACTCATACAGTTAATTCCAGCCATCATGGTTTTAGGTCCTTGCTGAAGGACCCAACTGTGGAAGCTTGGCCGAGGTGGGATTTCAACCCTGGACTATCAATCAGGCCCACAGTCCAGTACCTTAACTGCTAGGCTACCATAGTCCCGTACTATATCTGTGGTGAAGTAACTTTTGTATTAACAATAACCAACATCGATGGTGCCTCTGTGATTGCAAAAATGGAAAAACATCCATTATATCCTTTGTAAATTCCCAAAGTTGAGTAAAGCTGATTAGTCCTGAGATTTGTGTGCTTCTGCAGGATGAGGAGTTTAACCATTTGCAGGAAAAGGCTGCATGGGCAAAATTCCACTCAGTGGTAACATTTCCTTGGAAACGCCAGGGCAACTCTGAAATGTTGGTTGAAAATCTTCTTCAGGTATAAAAAGAAAATGGCTGTTACATGTCCTTAAAAATTCATTTCTTGCACTCTTATCTAGACATCCTCGCACCAAACTTCGGAGCAGTGAGTGACGAGCATGGTGAGTGATTTTACCAGGAAATTGCGACTATGGGAAAAAGATATCAGGGTAAATGGGACCATTCAGTGCTTACCAGATATAATCCAATGCTTCAATACAAGAGAAACTTAAAAAGGAGCAGAGAAGCCAGTTACTGATTTCAGTATATCATAATTAATTATTTAATTCATTTAATTTATTTAATTGTAGGTTAAATACATTTTTATTTTTATATTAAAAAATATTTTTATTTCTTCCTCCTTACTTGTATTGATTTCACATAGTCCTCGAGAAATTGAAAAGTGCTAAAAAATAAAGATTTATTTTAAATTTTTTTTCTCCCTCCTCAGTAGATTCTTAAGTAGGGACATCCGAGGAACAAGCAAATAAAAAAGTCTGCCCTAACAGTAAAACACAAACTTAGACTGCGTGGAAACTTTGAGCCAAATGACGTTGTTATATTTGAATTGAGCACATTAAAATCATCAAGGAATGAAAAGTCATTTACAAACCAGAAAATGTTTGAAATTTTGTAGACGAGCGTTACTATTGCGTGAAAACCGGATTAGAAATTATACCAGAAAATTCTAAGTAAACATTTCTTCTGGTTCACAGTCTGGTACCTGATTATATCCTTCCTAAGCCACCAGAGTAATGCACACTTATTAGCCATTATATCAGCTTCACAAATTATATAGACAATTTTGTATTTAGTTACTAAATGTAGCTCTTTCCCATCTTGCCACTCAATACTTCAGTGGAAAGGGACCACCATAGGACCACCATTGACCAGGTGTATTATTTTATTTTGGTTGACGAACCAGTTGTGTATCAGACACAGCAGTGTTACAGTTACATGCCCGAAGTTACCTGGTACAAATGATTGTTAAATTTATTAAATCCGTTTAACATTTTGATTGTCAATTAGTAGTCAAATATGAATGCAAGATAAATGGGTAAGACGTGTATGTAATAATGTGGTGTGAGTGTTATGCACACACTAGTTGTGTAAGGGCTGATGCTTTGTTTGCTTTGCTTTCACATTCACTCTCAATTTCAGCGTCTCTGTGTGGGGAGTCTTAACCCCCTTGGCACCTGGAGTCAGGATGAAAAAACACATACATCCAAGCAGCCAATATATATGATGGGTGAGGGAAGGAGATTAGCAGTAAATGATATTTTCATGGACAGCCATAATTCAGGCTGCATTTGCCCGCATTTGAATAAACACCATAAATTCAGGCAGTGGAGGCTCTTTGCTGGCAGTAATAAAAAGTGAAATGAATTGTGCAGAGGTTTTAATGCATAGCGCCTCTGATGTGGAGTGATAGGCATTTGCTAAAGCATAGGCACAGTGGTGCTGGAGGGAGTGCTGGGAGTGTTATTCACTTGTAGATTTCACTCTGCTTACCATACCACAGAGGGTGGACATCGGTAGAACTACATATACTGCTTACACAAATTAGGGGATATTTGAAAATGAAATATCCCATACTGAAATATCCTTAAATTTTTGTGAGCTGTGTTGTTTTTCCTCAATCAAACAAATCTCAGAATTCTGGTTAAACCCATACTGTTGTAACATTCCTGAACATTTTAACCATGCACTTACCATCTGACTTGGTATTTTTTTTTTATTTTGACACCATATCATCACACTCATAATAAAAAAGACAAACTTTGCAATTTGGGAGAACATCCCCTGACTTTGTCCATCCCAGAGTAGGACGGACACTCTGTTCAATGTACATGCTTGTTTACACACTGTGAATTCTGGGTTGGTCTTTAGACCACCCACAACCATGACTAGGATAAGCAAAGGTGCCAAACCAGTGGTGGAGGGGACTGTGGTAACCTAGTGGTTAGGCTTACTAATAGGTTCCAATCCCACTTTGGCCAAGCTGACACTGCCGGGTCCTTGAGCAAGACCCTTAAAACACAAATGCTTAAATTGATGGATATGAGTGTCTGTGAAATGAAATGCATGTAAATGGAGGGGTGAGCAAATACTTGAGCAATAAGCTACAAGGTAGCCTAGTGGTTAAGGTACTGGACTATGGATCAGAAGGTCCAGGGTTCAAATCCCACCTCTGTCACAGTTGGACCTGAGCAAGGCCCTTAACCCACAATTGCTGGAGAAAAAAAAAAGACTGTATTAATTGTAAGTCGCTCTGGATTAGGGCGTCTGCAGAATCACATTTATGTAATGTATGAAATGTAACTATGTTGCGCAAAATAGGAAAAGGTAGAACCAGAAATGTTTTATTAGTGAATCAGTGTTTGATATGACTAGTGATTAGCACTCTCAATAACACCATATCAACAGACTCAAATCTTTTCACAACTGAGAAGTGAAATGTTTCAGGTTTCAGTCCTGAGAGACTTGTTTTAGATAACAGGTATATTCAGGTATGCATATTAAATCCATGTATTTGCTTTGCCAGAGCCTTTACTCTTCTGATACAAATGGAAAACACGAAAGTATGATTTAGGATTGAGTGACTGTTAGTTCAATTTACAATGTTATTGATGAAACATCAAAATGCCATTTACCTGTATTTCACTTCGAGGCATTTCTGCCTGATCAGTGCATAATTTCACAGGCTGAGTTATATTTTATGTACCTATAAATAAAAGGTTGGACATTGCTTCTGCAGAGGTGGAAGGTGGACCCTGGAGTACCCTGACCTGAATAAGCATGGTTAAACCAAGTAAAGTCTTTTTCAAAACATACTTTCACTTTCAAAACTGCCTTAATTCTTTGTTGTAGAAAATATACCACATAGGTTGTAGTCTCTACTGATCTGTTTCTGCAGATTTTTGGCTGCACATTTATTATGTGAATCTCCTGTTCCACCACATCCCAAATATGCTCTGTTGAATTCAGATCTGGTGACTCCGTTTGAGTAAAATAAACCATTGTTATGTTCAAGAAACCAGTTTGAGATCATTTGAGCTTTGTGACATGGCATGTAGAAGACTACCAACTAACCCACTGTGGTCATAAAGGGATGGACATGGTCAATAATACTCAGTTAGGCTGTTGTGTTTGAATGGTGCTTAACAAGTATTTGAGGCCCAAAGTGTGCCATTAACATATCCTTCACACCATTACACCACTAGTAGCCTGAACTGCAATCCAATCACCTCTCCATCACCTACTGCTTAAACAGTGGAGTACCTTTAGTAAAAGACCTTATAATTTTTGCCAACAGTGATCACTTTGTACATCAGTTCATCTCTGTGCTTTTTAAGCACTGGCACATGTACCCATTTCCCTTTCAAAGTGCCACGTGTTGCTAAACCTGATCAGTGTTTGTGCAACAAGAACAACATTTAATATTTAAAATAAAAATATCATACTTGGTCATGACTTTTAATAGTCTGGATATCCTTTGCAAATATGCATTGGCTGGGTTAATCTGAAGGAGGCTTAGGAGTCCGGAAGGGGGTGCCGGTTGGACAATTTATTAAACAAATCAACAGAAAACCACCACACACTGGACTGTCAAAGATAGGACAGTTGCTAAGACTCTGAGAAGTGCATATAAATGGGTGATATAAATGGCTAGTGCTCTGTAAAATATGTTGAAAGAAGTGGAAAGGGGAGTTTATCATGTTTGGTATGCCTTAAGAGTGGCTGTACGAGGAAGTCACTGACTTTTGGGCACTTTGACAAGTCACTGGACCTTAATCTTATCGAAGCTGATGAGATTATCTGGAGCAGCAGGTGAAATAATATAAAATATGAATTTTGTTCCTAGTTAGTTGAAGAGAGGGCTAATTTTTTGGGGATTAGCATTGGTTCTTTCTTATCTGTCACAAGGCAGTTTGCCTTGCCACCGTCACCTCTGGCTGCTGAGGTCTAGCTTTGCCTTTTTTGAATATTACAGTGTATATTGTAAAATAATGCTATATATGTAGTTCTACATGAAATTTTAGCTTGGTTTTATTAACCTATTCTATATTTATGTTTTTATTAACATATGCTATGGCTTACTGTTTTCGGGGTAGAAATGTTGTTTCTGTACATTATATTAAAAAAATGATAGTTGTGCCTTGTCTTGCTTGCAAGTGACAGTAAGGTAAGCGCAAGTGGTTAGTGGTTGCCTCACAGCTCCAGAGGTAACATTAGAGGTCTTTAATTAATCTAAACCACTAAGGTACTAGTGACTTTCAGGATTTAAACCCAAAATGTTTTAATACCAGCCATAATTCTTGTTTTAGTGTTTAGTAAAGTAGAGTTTCTGCTAAGGCAAAGTGAAAAATCAGTTGGCAACTGGCAAAAGCTAAAAATTTACTCCCTCCTTCTAACCCCTTGCACACAAGCGCACACAGATTTGTCAGTCACATAGACTAATGTACAAAAAGAAGATGGTGTGATACAGCTTCTAGATGTATGGTTTGAAGTTTTTTACTCTAATAAACAATAATGAGATGAAATGTGGCAAATGTCAAAGTATGGAGGCAATACCACAAATTTATATCACATCATCAGAAACATATCATGAGAAGCTGCAAGAGAGGTGTTCAAAGGAGGGCAAGATGCAGACAGATGGAAAGTTCCCTAATAGAATCTTTTCAGCCAGGTGGAACTGTATTGAGAAACTGTATTACTTGCCCAAAAATGCTGGTTTACAAAGAGTCTAGTAGGCTACAGCCCCAGGAAAGTAAGTAATTCAAAAATTGGTATTTCTACTAATGGGTCTGAAGTGGCTCGTTCACCACCAGCAGGATCTGTGATGACCATTGCCTGATTACTAATTCTTCTGTTTCTAAACACCCCCCTTTATTACAGAAAGAAAGTTCTGCAAGATTTGATGCGGCTCATTCGTCAATAATATGTCAAGTGAATGTACGCTAGGCTCCATAAGTTGTTGACTTAACAGACAATGGATTTTATTCTAGAGAAAACATAAGCATTGCTCAGGGATTTTAAAGCATAGTGTTGAGTGACAGAAGACTGAGAAAATTAAATAAAAGTCAGTATGCTATTTGTTTTAACTCTCATGATGAGTTAAATAGTTTTTTAAGGGATTTGTTAAGTATCTAAATTAAAGTCATGATATTAGCTATGGTTTTACATGGTATTTTATGAAAACTCAGTATCGCTTGTCACTGTACTGCAGTATCTGCCAGGCCCATCCCCTTAAATCCCCTCCTCACTAAGTATGGAGGCAGAAGATGCATGATATCGACATACAGCACTTTCTTCTGAAAGCAGGATAAGAAGGAGGGTGAGGTGTAGATTTTACACATTGCAGGTTAGTAAATGCAAGCAAATAAATATATAGATAAGTGCTTTTGGGTAAAGGGGGTATTTTTGTGACAAAGACAAACTGTGCTATCTTAAGATACATTACCTTTAATGCACATTATGACCCTCAGCAATTCAGACAAAGGGTGCCAACTCTGACCCACCACAATTTTGTTTCTGGACCACACTGCTTGTAAAAAATAAGGCTGGGTGCATATGGTGCTTTCTGTAAAATGTTTTTGGTAATTCAAATGCGACATACTTATTAGAATGACATTCTAGCCATGTATGTGTATAACATACATTATTTGTTTTGTATAGCCAGTTGTTACCTACCAAGAAACCGTTTAGTTACTATTAGAGAGGACAGCAGATGAAGGAAGCATAGCTAAATGTATCAAGAAAGGTGGCTGAGAAAGAATGAACCAAGTGAACCACGTATGCATTTCAGTAAACTATTGTCTGCCATCAGATGCAGGCTTTAATTTGGTGAAAGCTAGACATGGGATCATAGTTCTAACTCAATTTTTATAAATCAGATATAATTGTGCTCTCAGAAAAATGCAACCAAAATTATATAAAAAATAAAATATAAATTCTCTTTCCAAAACCTGCTGCTCATTTGTTATCAATAGGTCGATTCCAAAGTGGATGCTAACTGCTGTAATTGTTATCCAGAAGGCCCCATATTTGGTGTCTTTTGTAGACAGAGAAGACCGGGATGTCATTTTCTCACCCAGAGTTAGCGCAATTGTGTTTCTGGTTACTGGCAATGGATGGCATTGCCATCATCTGTGCTCAAACCAGCAATTTCCAGACTATAGTGCAAAACGCTTTTCTGTCGTGCCAATGTGTCACCAGTGTGTCACAGGTACCCATTCCGATGTGCCTCTCAAACAAGGAGTAAACATGCCAGAGAAGCTTGTAGATGGTGAACATTTTAGGCTTCCTTTAGCTGAACATGGCAAAGGATTTATTTTTACCTAACTGAAATAGTTTGGATGTGTGAAACAGAAAATCAATGTACACAATCCCACTGACATTCTCAATGCTTAAAACCAAGTAAAGATGTTATTTAAGGTATCAGGAGCTGAAGAACTTGCAAAACACACCTGACCTTTGTTCAACTTTTCACCAGAGTCTGTGCAAGCCAAGCGTGAATGTTCATGCTGTTAAAATCTACTACAAGCTCAATTTCTCTCCAAATGCAGTGGTTTGTGTGACCTTAGTGTTTACAAACACTGATTATAGGCAGCAGTGGTACGGTCAGAGGAGCTATCTCAGTGTGCACCACAAACCATCCAAGTTTAGAGCAGCAGTAGTTCAGTGGTTGAGGATTTTTGGGTGAGTTAATTACCAGAAAACTATAGGTGGTAGACTTGTTGGTACACTTGTTACTTTTTAACACTGCATCAGTGCTCTTTTTGGAGAGCTTTTTGTTGTACAGATCAGACACTGATCCACCTTTAAAAATGCAGCTGTGCTCCCACTCAGACACCTGCCTGTCCCCCCATTGACAGAAAAGACCTGACTATAATTTCAGCTTTAATTACACAACTTTTGTAGCAATCTATTATTTTCCTTAAATAAATGAACTGGATTCGTGTCTACTTCTAAGACTTGTGTAAACGTATGATTGTTATGTTCCTCACCCTGTAAAGGGTAAAAATACTATACTACATTATTTGTAGTTCCTTACATTTATATGCTTTCTTGGTTTTATTTTGAAAATTCAGAAGTTTTATTTTGGCACGAAGAGTGATGCATCGGACAAGTGTGTTTAGCTTTACATCGCAAACTGGCTCATGGAGCACAGCGTTTCGGACACGTGCTGGTGAGATTAGAGGGAAAAGAGCTTGAATAAGTGCAGAGTGAGCGAGTTAATGTGATAAACAGCATCCCTTGGTCAGGTCTTTTTGATGAGTTGGAGTAGGTCGAAACCCTCAGGTTCACCAAGGCCGATGTGTGATTTGTTTGATGGCGAGCCTCCCAGCTTGAGTCCATAGTGACCGCACCACTACATGGTGGACCTCCACTCTGTCTGGGGTATGATTATGCCAGTTACTCGACTGACACTGTGAGTCTACCTCGATAAGTGCACTTGAGCGAACCCCCTTGACTTTTGACCATTTCCCCTGACTGTTGACTGACTTGGAATCTTGATAGAACTTGGAGCGACTGCTCACTGGACGCAACGAATACTCTGCTAAAGACCCTTTATTTTTTTGGTTAAAGGGGCCCACAAGTATATTGCATGCTATGTTGTATGTTGCACTGTTCTTTATATTCTTGCGACTAAAAGTTCACAATCAACTACAAAATCTGTGTGTTTGGTTATTACACTACATATGAGCTCCTACGAAAATAGACTGTGACGTGTACATACAGTGCATCCGGAAAGTATTCACAGCGCTTCACTTTTTCCACATTTTGTTACGTTACAGCCTTATTCCA
>JAUZSU010187988.1:0-12221 GCA_034780255.1 Parotocinclus maculicauda
GTTTAAAGCAGTTTGTGAGAGTTCCGTCTGTGTGTTTGCTCTCTTTAATGGTCCGGATCGATTCTGGATGAAGGTGTGAATGAAAAAGGTGTTGTTTTGAAGCATGTCTTTAATGAACACGGACTTTCTGCCCCAGAGTTCTTAGCTAAATGTGATTAAAAATGCTGAACTAACGAATGTTAAGAGTTTAATGAGCTGGTGTTGATGTGACACTGAAGTGAATGACTGAATTATTTTTTTTGGTCCACGAGCTTGAGCGTTTCTCACGGGTTTTGTTTCTGTTTGTGCTGTTATGCCTGAGAGTTGCTTGAGTGAAATGGCTGTCTTTTATGTGACGGCACAGAAACTGCAAGTTTCAGGTAACTCATTTACCTGCTTCAAAAAATAAATGAACAAAAGACAGAAATTTCACTCCATAAATATATTTGGGTCAGAGTGTGGGGAAAAAAGTGTTATTTCCTTCTTAAATGGAAGAAAAAAAACGAGATTTGGTCCATTTTTGATCACGTGGTCTCTGGTTGGTCTGCTGTTTAAGATATAGGACTATGGACCTAAAGGGTCCAGGGTTCAAATCCCCACATCTCTAAATGTTAGATTTGTATGGGGAAAGGCTGAAGTTATTGTGAATCATTGAGTAAACTGAATGAGAAATTATCAAACACGTTTGTTGTTTTTCTTCCAATTGTGTCTGAAGCACTCAAAGACATTTTGCCCAGTTGACTGGCTTTGATGGGGGTCATCATTGGACTTAGAGAAGCAGGATAGTCATTTTAAAGAACTGCCTCCCTCTGGGCCATTATGACCACGCTGTTGGGAGGTTTTGGGGCACACATGACACCAGACGGAACCCCAGTATCGTTTGATCTGCCGACATGCCGTGTCCACCACCCAGACAGCGGGGACACCTTCACTACACTCCTCTCTGCCTATATCATTTCCAGGATCTTAACAGGAGGAAACTTGTTGTCACGGTGCTTTAACTCTGCTTTTTTGCTGTGGAGCGACACATTTCCACCAACTGCTGGTGTGATGTATTACAATTGACAGGTCCAGGTGCAAAATATGTGGGTATATCCAGGATAGAGGCGGCCTAACAGAGTAACTAGAGCCTCACTACAGTTGTGCAGTTTTTTCCAATCTCCTTTCTCGCTAATATTGATTCCAATATTCATATTTGTGCGAAATGTCCCCCTTAAATACTAAAAATACGGCTTAATAAACATATTCTGCTCTTTTGCTTTATTCTACACAACATTTACAAATTCGCTTCTTTTGGTCTGTTTGAAGGATTGTCTTGTGGGATCTGGCATCCCTTCAGTGTTCCTCGTCAACAATTGAACAGTTGCCAGATCCCTCACTACAATCTCTGCCATAAAGAAACAATGACTTGACCAACGCTGTTTGGTATTGTACTTGGCAACGCTGAACTGTTGTCACATGCCGTACCCAGAGCGTTACAAGTCTTTATAAAAGCTAACTTGATTTAAATGGTATTGCCAATATGTCATTTTGTGCTGCGACTGTAATTGTGAAAATAAATCATTTTGATAAAACGTGTCAGTATCTATATAATTAACAACAAACATTTTTGGTAAAAGTGTGAGTGTTAAAATAAATCAAACATGGTTGATTTTTGCTAGGTTACCTGGAAAGTTTAGTGTTCAGACACGGTCATGGGTCATTTAGATTAAGTTCATTTTTTTTCGTTTTTCGAAATCTCATTAAAGTTTCAGTCATTGTAGGTAAGTGTAATGTGTAGTCGCTAGTCGATTTATTTAATTTATTTTCCGTACGCTATTCCGGTGTAGCTTCACTTGCTTATGATGGATAGCGTGATTCGTGTTTGTTTGATTAACGTATAAGAGGAGGAGAGGCGATGATATTCACCAGCTCTTATGGGCAGAAAAAAAGCAAAGTAAGTGTAAGAGTAGTAGGAAAATGAGTATTAATCAGATGATAGAAGTGAAGTATTATATAAATTTATATATAATGTTCCAGTTTATGGCAAGAAACCCCAGTTGTTTACTTATAATATTTCATATTTATATTGTTCATGTTTATTATGCTGCAGAGTAAAGAGAGGGAGAGTTTGAGGACTTGTAACAGGGCAAGGAGAGCAGGAGCATGGAGGTAAGTGAGAAATCATGACAGTCTGATCCCCTGTATACGTCTTAAGGTTTTTTCTTATTAGCTTACTTTGTTTGTTTCATGTTCACACCCAGAAAAGTGTTCTTGTAAGACAACAAAACTACAATTTTCTTAACAGTAGTCACCTTATCTGGTCTTATCCTCATATAACAATCCATAGAGTTATGTCCATATGGTTCATTTATTATCCCTAATACAATTCAACAATATACTAATAGCCATTATTGGACAAAAATGGGTGCTACAATGTTCAAGGCGTGGCTATGACTTTGGCTAGGACCCTTCATTTCAGAAGAAGCGACGAATGAGCGGGTGTCCAAATACTGGTCTGTACTGCCGTGCTCATATAGAAACCATATAAAGTAGAGCTCGTATAAATGAACTATGTAAGTGTAGAGCTCATCCAGTTCATTATAAACCTCGAACCGGCAGCTTGTGCCAAGCAAACAATGATTTAGGCTTGTAATGCAGGAGCCAGGTTTATTACCGCATGACCTCTGGTGCTGAAAGGAAGAGGAAGAAGGAGGAGGAACATGTCTGATTATGTCTGAATCGTACGACTGTAGGATGACTGCTTTTCCATTGGGTTTCCTCACTAGGTCGTCGTTTTGTTCGAACCGTCACAGACCGGCTTTATTTTAAACACGCTGATGATTGGCAGGGTGTTGGACTTCTTATGCTGAACTGACCAATGCAAAGCCAAAAGTGTCACATATATGCTGCTCACAAAAACGAGGGGATCTTTCTAAATGTAATGTCCCCCCAATAAAATATCCCCATATAATTATACAAAAATGAGGGGATATTTTATTGGGGAAATTTTTGTGAGCAGTGTATTTGTTTAATCTACACGCACATCCTTCTAAAATCGTCCCAAGGATTTTATTTTATTTTATTTTCTGATTCTACGTGTCCATCTCTCTGAAATTGTCCATGGTTTTTATTTTCAGATAGACTCTAGCACTCTTTGTCTTGAATTACATTTTCGTTTTCGTTTATTCCCTCGATTAATAAAAATATATTTTTTTCTGAAGGTACCAATTAAAGACCTGATACACAAATGCTTTCCACTTCTGCGTTTTATTTTGTTATTTACTTTCTGAGATTTATTTTCTGCATTTAATTTACTAATTTACTTTCTGCTTTTTATTTTCATAATTTACTTTCTGCATTTTATTTTCTGCTTTTTATTTTATGTTGTACATTTGTGCGTTTCATTTTTTTTCTTTTCTTTTCTGTGTTCGTCTGATTTCCTGAACATCGCTAAATAGAGAGTATCAGACAATCATTCTTTTTTATAGTTCATTTTTCATCAGATTAATCTTGAGCCATTGCTTCATTTTGGTTGAAAACCATAACAACAAAAACAACAACAAAATCTCACTCTTTATTTCTCGCTCATAATTGAGGTTTTCGGCGTTAATGGAGTGACCGATGAAGGTCCGGCTATGACGATTGGTCGAAAAGAGTCGAAGAGCGTGCTCGCAAGTCTCCAAAGTGCTTGGCACAACCATGGACCCGAAAGGAACTGCATGGTTAGATCAAGCACAATGGCGTCCTGGGCAGAGTCAGAAGAACTCGCCTTAACCCCTGTGGCGTGCTCTGTGGTCTCAGTTGCAGATAAAAACTCGGCTATCCATGGATTATTCAAGAAATAGATGATGGATAAAAACTCAAGCATCGTTTGATGAACTGGCATCAGCTCATCCGTTTGGCGGCAGAAGTCTTTGGCCACGTTTCGCCCAGTAGCTGAGGTCCGTAGACGTCCGTCCAGCCAATGGACCAGCGGAGCTCTGCGTCAGACAACGAGGGTGTCTGAGGATGCGACTGAGGATGAGTGAAAAAAAACAAAACGATTAGCCATAGGTCATCACTGCGGAGAGATTTGGGCCCCGCCCTTTCTGCGCCAGAACTGCGTCAAACCCCGCCCCGTCCCCCAAATTTTGCAACTTCTTTAAGTGATGGTGGGTGAATCAGCTAATTTTTATGATTGTTTAAGAAAATACGAGGGAACGCACAAATAAAATGTGAGCAGTCTATGAGCAATCTGTAAGTGATCTAATAAACGAGTTACCTTTAAAAAAAGTTAACGCTAACGACCGTGGTCTTGCTAAGCAATTAGACGGAAAGAGACTCTTTAGACTTACAGCCAAAGGTAGATGAGGAACAGCCTGTTGGAGGAACCTTTTCCCAAACAAGTATTGTAATTTTGGCTCTCGGTTGCCATCCCCAGAGATGATCCCCCTAAAAGGATGGCACATCTGTACCCTGCCTATTCAGTCCAGACACCAAGAAGCTCACCAGTCTGGTCATCCATCTGGGGGCTAATCTCGTTACTCCCGTACTTGTTGTGTCCCTGGAGACTCTTTAGTCAGGATGGGAGACATGGGAGCGCTAATTAAGTCTAAAGGTTCGGCAACTGGACCACTTAGCGTGATGAAAAAAGACAGAGGACAAGTGTATCGGTGGAGATAAGGGTTTGAGAGATGATCTCGTCTCAATGAGGTGGATAAAGAGTGGCGGGTGAAGGAAAAGAAATGGCCAGCGTACCAACAAAGATGGACTGGATGAAGATGTCCGTGGTTTTCTGGACAGCGGTGGACCTTTCATGCGGGTACCGTTACAGTTAAAGCTAGAGGTTCTAGCCGAGAGGGTCCCAGTTTATTCAGTTGGTCACAGCTTAAGCTGCTACTTTTGTGGAATATAAACCCAGAAAGGACATCCCTGCTCATGCAGCTCCTCTTTAGAAGCCATTTTGAGGTACCCATTTTCTTCTAGTAGAAATGATTTGCCTACGTCCATTATCTTCTGCAGAGTTTCTGATGAGCTACTTGGTCTAGAAATTATTTACACATGGATCTACATCCACCGCCCTTCTGAAGAGCTTTTGACGAACACTATTGCAAAAAATGGCTCCATAAATAATTTACCTACATCCACATATCCACATATGAGAAAATTTGTCTAAAATTGACTCTAGAAATTATTTATCTACAGCCACTGACCTTTTGAGGAACACTTGGTTAAAAGTGACTCTAGAAATTATTTATCTACAGCCACTGACTTTCCGAAGAGTTTTTGAGGAACATGTTTGCAAAAACTAAATCTAGAAATAATTTATCTACAACCACTGACCTTCTGAAGAGCTTTTGAGGAACACGTTTGCTAAAAATGAATCTAGAACCTATGTACCTACACCCATTGCTTTTCTGAAAGAGCTTTTGAGGAGCACTTAGTCTATATGTTTGCAAAAAATGGCTCCATAAATAATTTACCTATATCCACATATCAACATATGGAAAACTTTGCCTAAAATCTTAATCTACAAATAATTTATCTACAACCACTGACCTTCCAAAGAGCTTTTTAGGAACACGTTTGCTAAAAAATAAATCTAGAAACTATGTACCTACACCCATTGCTTTTCTGAAAGAGCTTTTAAGGAGCACTTAGTCTAGATTTGAATCTTTCAGTTACCCACCCCTCGGCCATCACACCGTACTTGTTACTACTAAACTCCCCGACACTACTGCGATGAAATTTCAGGTTGCAGTCGTCTTCTCGGTCCAGAGAAACCCGCTTAAAAGCGACACCGCTCTGTGAAAAGAAAATGGAAACCAGTTAATCGTTCGTCAACAGTCATGGTTCTGGAATTCGTACCTTTCCGCGATGAGGATGGTTTTCTGCTCGGGTCTCAGAGTCGTTGTTCAGAGCCAGGCGTCCTGACCGGACAGCCAACCCCAACTGAAGACCGACTGTCCTGGGCGTCCCTGTTCCAAGACCCCTCAAGATGCCAGCCCCTCCCACCAGCTCAAGGCGGGGTCAGTCATGATCGTCTCGGATAGGTGGACCACTGAAAGGACCCTGCACTGGGTGGGGTAACGTGAAGCATTGGCAACCCATAAGGGGCAACAGAAGGGTAAAGGGGTCCATTCCGCAATTCATAAATATTAAAACGGAGTCCTCCCTCTTTTAGGGGGGGGCAGATTCCTTAATTTTGTTAGAGGGGGAAATGCTTTATTCACTTAATGGATTTTATTAGTGCCTGGACTTCAACTCTTTCATTAGCTAAAGTGCCGTTATAATTTACAAGAGAAAGTGCAGTAGGGGGTAGGGATGGAGATGGAGATGGAGGAGTGCTGCATTTGCTATCTGTTTCACTACGTCCAACGTCTTTCTGCGTCCAATGTTTCAGGACAAACCCAGTAACCCCTGTGGATAAATAGGGCACTGATGGCTTCCGTACCATTTATCTGCTAAAACGTGCATCAGATTTGTGTCAACGTGGCACATCTTAATGTCAGACCGGACAGTTTGATCAGATCTCAGCGTAAGTACTGTAAGCGTGCCAAGACTTAATCTCTTGGTGTAAAGGCACTCAGGAATTAGAGCAATTACCTGGCATTGGGTTTAAAACGGATATAATCATTTTTAACATATACTAAGAGTAATACTCGCAGATCTGTCGAATCATTTCAGCAGCAAGACCCGAGTTTGCCAAAAGCATTGGTATGCAGACATCATCGCCAGCTGACTTACTGGCAGGGCGTTTACATCATTTTTGGGAAACTGCGGTCTGATCTGTCCAACTCGGACACAAAGGAAAGACAAAAGAAAAAGTAAAAGACGGATTTTATGATTTACATTACAACCCCAAATCCGGAAAAGTCCGGGACGGTGTGCAAAACGCAAATTTATTTTAACGTTACATTTTCGACTTCCTCCCATTCGGTCACAACACTAACAAAAATGTTTTATCGCAGAGTTTATTCTTATTATTTGTTCATTTAGTGTTTCGGGTCTTATTTTGTTCCATTTTTCCTGCAAACACGTCTTAAGTTGTGCAACAGTACGGGGTCGTCGCTGTCACAATTTTTGGTTTCAAAATTCTCCACACATTCTCCTTTGGGGACAGGTCTGGACTGCAGGTGAGTTAGTCCAGTACCCCTTACCCTCTCTTCTTCCACAGCCATGCCTTTGTTGAAAAACACATGGACGTCGCTGGTAAAGACATCGTCTTGAAGGCAGTTTATGTTGCTCTAAGATCTCTGTGTACTTTACTGCATTAATGCTGCATCACAGAAGTGGAAATGACCTTTATCGGTCCTTTACCAAGGGTCCGGACCCGACCCACGTACCATGATAGAGCCTTGCTTTTGGACTTGTTCATCATAACAGCCTGGATTACAGATCTGTAATCTTGATTGGTCTGAGCACCATCCCCGTTTCCATGGTGACGGTCCATTCTAGATGCCTCTGTGCCGAGAAGTGGGCGGAGCTTCTGGACCTGGTTAACATAAGGCTTGTTTTTTGTACAGTAAAGTTTTAAGTGGTATTTGTGAATGTAACTGTATTGTAGAGCTTGATAAAGGTTTGATAAAGTAATTATTTACCCATGTGCTCCTATCAGATACTGACGAATGACGGTTCTTAATGCAGCTCTGACTGAGGGAGCGGCAAGAGATCACCCCTCTTCAGTTTAGGCTTGTACCCTTACCCTTTATAGACTGAAATTCTGAAATACAGTATATAAATCCTTCTCGGAACATTGTTTTTAAACCTCTCAATAATGTTCTGACACATTTATTGATAAACCAAGGAGATGCCCATGTTTGTTCCTAACAGAGTCACATCATTATTTCGTTTAGTTCATTACTAGCCCTAAATTGCCCCCGTCCCAACTTTTCGTGGAATGTACTGCAGGAATGAATGTTCATTAACAAAAAAATGAAGTTGACCAGAAATTAAACATGAAATATCTCAGGCTCATACTGTCTGCAATAAAAAAAAAGTCAAATGAAATGTAAGGAACAAAACGGCTTTTTTATTTTAATTGCATTTTCTCTACCGTCCCCTCTTTTTATGATTTTATGTTCTATATCCTCTAGGAATTAGGGTTTTTTCCCCCCTTGTGACTGCTCTGCACATGCCTGTCTGTTTTTGTCTGTGTCTATCTGCAGTCATGTCTGTTTGCATATCAGTGTGCATGCAAGTGTGTTTTTGCATGTCTTTGTCTTCATCCGTCCGTCCGTCTGTCTCAGGCTTTCAGTCTCTGTGTCTAATTGTGTATTTCTGTCTGTCTGCCTTTCTCTGTTTGTCTGTCTGTATGCATTTGCCTGTTTTAAAGCGTGTCTGTTGTATGTCTGTGGGTTGAGGTTTATGACAGACATTATGTAACGCAGGTAATGAGACAGATGAGGCCCCTTTTGAGGGCCACAGTTTAAGATGGTTGCAGGCCATGGAAAAACTGCCTCAGCCATTTTTATGTTTTGTGTTCCTGTTGTTAAAGCCACACCAGCTACGACATGGTGAACACCACCGCAAAGTGTGTGTGTGTGTGTGTGTGTGTGTGTGTGTGTGTGTGTGTGTGTGTGTTGGGGCCTATCTAACAGGAGTGTTCCCCTGCTCATTCAGTAACTGCTCCATCAGTCTCTCCCTAATGTCCCGTTTAGCCTTTTAGAGAACCGAACTGTCTGCATTTGGCAACTGTAACAGGACACCCCCATCCTCACATAACCATCGCTTGGGAACGAAAGTAAAGTAGAGTCGCTCACCAGAAAGTACACACACTTGCGCTTGAACATGGTCCACCAGAAACAGGTTAAATCAATAAAACTTGAGACCTGAGCCCTCGGTTATCAACTGGTATGCACAAACCCGGGCGTTAATTAGGTGTACACACTTTTAAAGCCGAGTGTGGGAATTGTTAAAAGAAATAAGGAAGCCTAGAGTTTATATATACACACACACACACACACACACACACACACACACACACACACACACACCTAAAATGTCATTTGGATAAAAAGTAGGAGTTTTTCTATTATCTTTGCATACATGATACTTCAGAGGAAAGTTGGTTTATTAAATAATAAAAAATGTACACAGATTTGATAAACAAAGTCTCTGGTTAACTCTAGAAATGACATTTTTTTTTTTACTCGCTGCCAATTTTCCATCATTAGCAAATACTTCGAACTGATGACAAAGAACACACACTCAGTCACCCGTTATCACTGGCACACACTCGTCTGAGCGCACACCTCGGTGTGATCTGGTGAACCGTAAGTTTAACGAGCGTTTATAAGAGCAGACAGGTTAATGAAAGGAAATTACCTTTTCTGCCAGTCTTCCCAGTCTGGGCCGCTCTGCTTTTTTCTCTGTTCTTTTGTTTAAAAGATGATTAATCTCCTTTTCTGTAGCAAGTCAGGTGTTTTAGGATATCATATTTCCCTGGTAGGTCGTTAGCCTAATTCAGACTTAGATTTGAAAGTGTTTGCTAAACAGATAAGGCTGCTGTCAGCTTCTATCTGACCGACCGGTCCAGACGTCACGCAGACTCTCAGGCTCTTGGGTTTTATTTGAACGTTTTGTACGGTCTGAGCTCGGTGCAATGCAAGACTGGCATTTGGTGTTTTAGATCCAGTCATAAGCACGGCTTTAGTACCGTTGATGGTCGTGAGTGTGGAATGATGGTCAAGTTGTAGTCAAGGCTCCTGGAACCGAGTCAAAGTCGAGACCAAAACTATATTAAGATTTTCTTTTCCATCATATAAGTGTAAATAGTAGAGAATTAAAATTGAATTTTTAATTGTTTACATTTATCATTCTTCATATATATGATATGTTAATAATGTTTTTGTATATAGTATTAAACATTTAATAATCTATAGACTAAAATTATTATTAATTATTATAGTCTTTGTTACTAATCTAAAGCAATGTCCCTTTTGGATGTAAATGATGATGATTCTGTTTTCCTTCTTCTCTCAAAATGAACATAAAGTCACCTAAATACAAACATTCGTCCATTCTGTCCATTTTATTATTAAATCTGAAAATATAATAATATTTTAATCAAAAAATTATCCCAAACTAAGTAAAACAATCTTAATCTTAGTGTCCGACGATTCACAATAAAAATGGTTCACTGATTGGATGCAGAACAAGAAGAGGAGGAATTTGTTTTTCCCTGTTAACCAATCAAAGTGCAGATTTTATTTAGGCACGTAGAGAAAGATTTGTTCTGTTTGAATAGATTATTTTAATAAAGATAAAACACAGTTCAGTTTTTAGTTAGTTACTTTAGATAGCTGAATTATTTGACTGGTCTCAACAACAATTGAAGTCCACCTTACCCGAAGACCAAGACAGGACAGGGTCCAAATGAGGTCAACCAGCTAACCAGTACGATTGATTCAGGCCTTGTGAGGGACCACAGTCCACTCCATGCTCTAACTAACTCTTCTTCCCCTTTTGTTAACGATATGTTGTTTATCAGCAGCTCAATAATTTCACTCCTGGACCCGTCCCCAAATTTCCACCTACGTACCATGTGGAGGCCTTCGAAACAATGATGGGGCGGAGGAATGGGAAGATATTTGGTACATCTGTGTGGCCTGAGCAGCAAAGCAGTGCTTCTCATCCACCAAGAACAGTGTTGGGAAGGTGAAAAGAGGCCTTTCTGGAGGAGGCCACTGACTTGCAGCTTGCAGGCTTTCTGAATGACCTTGACGGAGCTTCTACCCCCGACGGCTCAGAGTTGAATCAATAGAAGAGCTGCTCCCCCTGCTGGCTGCATCCTGCTACAGCTTTATTATATACTAATTTGGGTGAAGCTGAAAGACGCCTGCCCTGTTTCTCTGTGCGTTTCCTTCTCAATCTTGAACGTGTCCTGACCTTATTGTTGCCATAAAATATAATTTCGAGGTACTACAATTAAATATGTAGACAAGCCTGTCTTTCCTAGTTTTACTCACTCCCTCTTGCTCAGTAGTCCAAAGCTTAATGGTTGGTGAGAGATTCTGGAGCACTGGATGGTATTCATTTGACAGTAGCCTCAAGGAGGGGTCAGAAAGACTGGAAAAGCAGCCAGTAAAAAGAAGAGATCCATGGCTTTACTGCCTGTGGCATTTGGGATCATTGCATGTATTCCTAATCATTCTTACAATGTGGGAGCTCATCCCAACTTTAGACCAGATCCAATGTGCTGTCCTTTCCCAAGATGTTCCTACAGGATGACCGTGAATTCCTGAGGGCTGTGGGTGTACTGAGCCAAGCTCAGGTTTTACTAACTCACCGATTTGATCCCCTCGCTGGATTTTGTTCCTCAAAGTCTCACAGCAAATCTATTTCACTATCAGCATTTAAAAGAACAGGTCCATGGTTTAAAACAGCAGGATCTTAAGGTCCATCAGGCTCATGTTTTGGCCTGGTCAGAGTCCAGAACTGAGCTCCAGAGAGGTCACATACAAACACATTTTCAGCTTCTTGTCGAGTTTGAAGTTCTTACCATTTGAGTGGAACAACACCGACTCATCTTTTTCAAAAATGCTGTCCAAGATTCACTCATAACACCATTTTAATGTCTTGTTTCATTGCTTGTTTATTGCTCACTTCTATAAATCAATATACATTACCATTTAATCACTGATATACTGCTCACAAGAATATTTGAAAATATCTCATTTTGTGAGCCTCATATATTGTATTTTAATTACTTGGATATTTATTAATTCACTTTCTCATCTGCTTAGTCCTAGACACGGGTGTGGGAGACGCAGCACAGGGTGCAGGGCGGGAACGACCCTAGATAGGACCCAATCTCTTGTAAGGTGCACACACTAGAGACTTTTTAGAGACTCCAGGTAGCCTAAAAAGGTGGCCAGGGATTTTCATCACACACATTGTCACATTAAAACACATAATGTGAGGTAGGGGTGCTTGTGTCTATACCCTGCTCACAAAATTAGGGTACATTTTCATTTTGAAGTATCTCCTAATTTTTAGAATCCTGATTATGTACAGTTGTATAACAATTGTTTTGGTTCAAAACATCTGTGGGAGGACGTATGTTTTTAATATAAATGTTTATACAGTCGATTCTGGTTAACTGGACCACCGGTTAATGGGACCAGCCGCTTATTCGGACCAAATCCTAAAGTACCGAAACAAATCCTATTACATACCTGTAATGTTATTCCCTTATTTGGACCAAAATTCCGCTTAATCGGACCAAAGAACGTGTACAGTATATAATATCCGTAAAGAAACTCTTCATCTCTGGCATC